>PVJA010003988.1:0-89875 GCA_004027025.1 Myocastor coypus | reverse complement strand
CTCCCTCTCACCATCTCTCCACCCCCTGCCTCCCTCCCTTCCTCTGTCCTCCCTCCCTCCCTATTCTCTCCCACTTTTCAGTCTCCCTCCAACCCCCTTCCTCTTCTTTCCGCCTTTCTTTCGCTGCCTCATTTTCTCCCCGTTGTTCAGCCAAAATAGGGTTGTGATTCTGGTCTCTTCAAGCCCTTTCAAGCGCCTTCAACTTTGGCGAGGCAGCAGCAGGTTGCGTTGCTATGGAGACGGTACTGTATGGCTTTGGCGGCAGTGGTGGCCACAGCTAGAATCCCCCAAACAATTCCCCGCCAAATGCAGGTTTCTCGCCCTTTTCCGTGCACTTTTCCCTTCTAATGGGGCTAGTGGCCTCACTTGGGCGATGCATCTTGACATGACAACAATCCCTACCCCTCCTCTTTACCCCCCTTCCCTGCTCTTTCCTTCCTCCCTCCATGTCTTTGATCTATTAAAAATCAAAAGAACAAAGTCACAGAGGAAAGTTGGGTTTTGTTGTGACTGCCACCGCACAAAATGGGACTCTTCAAACAGAGTGTGGTGGAACCGAGGTCTCACAACACTGCTCTGGGATTGGTTGCAGCTACAGGTCAAACTGGACAGCTCTACACAAGAGGGCACAAATTATAAACAGACCCCTCTCCATCCCAAATGAGCTGTGCCTGGGAGCTTCTGGTGGATAGAGATACCTCCAACCAAGCTCCAAGGGCATCTTGCATGAGATCAGGCCTCTCAAGAGGCTCTCAGTGGAGCGACTGCAAAGACTCAAAGCTGGGCTCTCTGCTCAATCCAAAAATCTTCTTACACATGGTCTGAGTATGACCCTGAACCCCACCACCGCCATATCTGGCCAAGCTTCAGCTATCTTCACAGCATTGGATGTCTCAGGTGCTCAGTAAATAGTGCTTGGTGGTTGTTGCTACTGCTGCACCACCAACCACTCGGATAGGAGGAAGCACAGATGAGTTATCCAGACCAGAGGAAGTGGCCAGACACAAGTTAAGCAATAACTTACACTTACCCTCTGCTGTGAAAGATGGTTAGATATTTGTGGGAAACAAATACTAAATGCAGGCTTATTTTTCCAATGTGACAGTCACATTATTATGATCAGATGTCCTTTGCTAGAACATGTGGCTGACTGGACCAACTCTGAGGCCTTTTTCCTAAAAACAAGACTTTTTTTTGTTGTTGTTGTTTTTGTTTTTGTTTTTGTGGGACTAGGGTTCAAAATCATGACCTTGCACTTGCCAGGCAGCAGACACTTGTGCCATGGAGCTGTCTCTCTGGCCCCTGCAAGACCATTTTAAGATCCCTAATATCTTGACATAATCAGAGTATGCCTTTCAGTGATGTGTTGGGCCTCTGCCTCTTCAATATAGTAGCAGTATCTATTGACCTGATTATGGCTGAATCTAACATGTAGAGATAATACTTTTAGAACCTTTTTGTTCCATTGAACATTTTATTTTCATACCAAAAAAACCACAATTTTTGCATTTGTCTAGATTACAAATTAATGAGAAAAAGTAATTTTGAATCAAATATCTGCTGCACAGTGTTCAAAACATGCTATAAGCATCATAAGCCTGCTAAAATAAAACCCATTAATCTGTATAACAAGTAGGTGTTCAGTTAAATTTTTACAATACTTATATTCGAGTGTCTTGAATGACCTCTTCTTTTTCTTTATTAAAATATCATGTAGTAAATGGTCCCATTTGAAATTTTGGAAGTAACAATAGATTGCAAAGTAAGAGGGGGAAAAACAAATAAATCCACCTTTAAAGTCTTTACTTTTTATTATAAACATAAAGGGGGTCAGACTCAACATCTATAAGCCAGGCAAGCACTCTATCTCTGAAGCACATCCAGAGCCAATTTTTTTAAGCAGAACGTTAAATATAGACAACTTGTGTCTCAAGAAACTTGTGCGCACATGATGCCAGGAGATAATTTAGTAATTTCTATAATACATTTATAGACTAGAATACAGTTAATAACATGGTTTAGTAAATAGACAAGATGGAGTTTAAATTTTTCTTTTCAAAGAGAGAGTAAAAAAAGGTATACATTAATGGAAAATTCTAGTTTTATGTGTAGTACTGGGGACTGAACCCAAGAGCTTGCATATGCAAGATCTAATCATGTTGAATAAGAGAACTGTAGGGATAGGAACTTAGCTTAGTGGCTCAGTGCCTGCCTAGTAGACAAGAGGACCTGAGTTCCCCCCAAAACCAAACCAAAACACATTAAAGTCTTTTTCCTGGCCAGTGGCACAAGCCTATAATTTCAGCACTCTGAAGGCTGAAGCAGGAAGATTGCCCTGAGTTTGAGGCCAGCCTGGGCTACATAGCAAGGCTCTATCTCAAAATAAACAAATAATGACTGTAGGAGAAACATGTTACTGCAACTGAGTTTTTCCTCACATATATTAGAACGCCATAATTATTTGTGATATGAAAAGAGAAGAAAATTGAGGGTGTGTCCCTCAATCTAGGGATTTATAAAATAGAAAGAGTTGTATAAATTCATGGTGAAACCTCAGAACTCTAATCCTTTCATCCTGATCTCCAAGAGCAGATTAGAAATATCTGCCTTGAACAGAAAATTTAGAGAAAGTGAGATTGGAAACTTGTTCGTAAAAACAGCCAGGGGATAAACCTGTGTTAATATCCTGAGCATAAATGATCAGAATTTGATATTGGAGATTCGTATTGCCAAGTCAACTAAAATACAAAATAGGAAACTTCACTAATAACATGCCTACTTATGGCACACTTCTCTACTGATCAAACTTGCCATAAACACATGTGCGCACACATAAAAATTCAACTGAGACAACACATTCTTCGTATTTTTATCCATTTTTTGTCTCTCAAAAAAAAAAAAAAAAAAAACTCAGAGAACCATTCCACAGGCAACTGACAAAGCAGAATGTGAACTTGTTTAAAGTTTTGGGAGTATCTCCCCATTCAGGGAAGACAGGAACATAAATTCTATGATACCTTTGTATAGGAACATGGAAAGGAAGCAGGAAGTAACCATGGTAACCACTGTGCAGACTATTAAAAGTGACTTTTGTAGGACATGAGTTCTCCTAAATACAAACCAAGCAGCAATCTCTGTGAAGGACACACACAGATATACATCCCCTGTCTCATAAAGTGTAAAGCTATCAGGGCCCGGCAGGATGGCTCAGTAATTTAAAGCACCTGCTTGGGAAATCTTAGGTGGCTGCAGGGACTGCGGTTCGATCCCCGGCACCACAGGCTGCGCCAGCCCTGCCCTCAGGGCAGTCTGAGCCAGCCATACAAATAGATAAATAAATAAACAAAAGTCCTGAAACAAGAAAAATAAATAAAAATAAAAAGTGTAAAGCTATATATCTGTGTATGATGCACATGCCTATAATACCAACTTTTTAAGAGTCTGGGACAGGAATGACAGACATTTTGATCTCAAACTTGGCATCCTAGTAAGATCTACTGAAATTTAAAAGGGTAGGGATGTGCCTCTGAGTTGGATCCCCAGGAAGGAAAAAATATCCATCCAGGGTAAAGCATTTTCAGTGAATGAAGATTCACGTCTAACTCTAAATGTCACTAGCTTCCTTTAAAGTGTCACTGAGTCAGGGTTAGAAAAGAGGTGTCCTAACTCTCATCTCCCTTGTCTCACCTTGACCATGATATGTTCATCATTTTCCATCTGAGAGGTCAAATATTCCTCAGAAACTGCTCTTACTTTCCAAGTATCTTCTTGTTTTGGAAAGTTTTAGAGTCCATTTCCAACTATCTAGTCTTTTATACTTCTGTGTCAGTCTCTTAGACTTCTGGGTTCTATGAATCTCTCTTTATTCTCTAAATGTACAATTATATCAAAATCATTTCAGAAGGGGCTGGGGAGATAGCTCCATGGCACCAGTGCCTGACTGGCAAGTGCAAGATCATGAGTTTGAACCCTGGTCCCACAAGAAAACCCCAAATACACGGAACTTATTGACAGCAGTCCCTTCAAAAAAAAAAAAATTCACTTCAGAAAATCGCTTCAAGGCGCCAGGAGATAGTTTAGGGGCACAAGTGCCTGCCTGGCCAGTGCAAGGTCCTGAGTTCCATTCCTGGTTCCAAAAGAAAGAAAGAAAGAAAGAAAGAAAGAAAGAAAGAAAGAAAGAGGGGCTGGGGAGATAGCTCTGTGGCACAAGTGCCTGCCTGGCAAGTGCAAGGTCATGAGTTTGAACCCGGTCCCACCAAAAAAAAAAAAAAAAAAAAAAAAAAAAAGAAAGAAAAAAAAAGAAAGAAAGAAAGAAAGAAGAAAAGAAAATAACTTCATACTGCTGGCACTATATATGTTACCTCAAATATAATACTAGCTAGAGCCATAGCCTCAGCATGGTTTAGGAACATACTGCAAATGCAAATTATCAGAAATTCTGGAGCTCAAAAATGAGCTGTTGTTGTTTTATTTCTTTCTTTTTTTTTTTTTTTTTTTGTCTTGCTTTGGTTTATTAAGACTTTCTCACTGCGCAGTCCAGGTTAGCCACAAACTAAAGATCTGCCTGGCTCAGCCTCAATGAGTGCTGGGATTCCAGGGGCCTGCTGCCACACTCAGCTGTTTTCCTTGTGCATTAACAGGCATTGTGTGATTCTCACGTGAATGGAGCCATGGATCACCAGATTAAAGGAGACTATCATCCACTGTGTCGATGGGAATACTAGATTTGGGCATCTTAACACGTCAAACCTGGAGGTAAATCTAAAAGGAGACCAAAAAAAAATCTCCTAAACTGAGGGATGACAGCCATCTTGACTTTCAATCTAGTGTTGGACCCAGCTAAGGACACGATGGAATTACCTCTTGGATTCTTAGCACGTTTGCTATGACAATCAGCAAAACGGTGGGGGGAAATCAAGAGCCAAACCTCTTCTTGGAAGAACAATCCAGAACAGGAGAAGAGACGCTTGCCTTCCAGAGTGAAAGAAAGCTGTGGGAGGAGGAAGAATCAGACGGTGGAAATGACTTTCTCTAAAACAGAGCTCAACACCACTCAGCAAAGGCGGGTGAAGGGGGGCAGCTTGTTGCCCCAGTGCCAGTCTGAGTTTAGGGCGGGTGTGAAGCGTTTCGGGGGTGCTAACAAGGGGACTGTAGTAAACGAGAGGAAAGAGATGGCAGGAGATTCGCAAAGGATGTAAAGGCTTGGAGTGTGGCTCAGAAGAAGGGGTGAGTGGGGCCTGCGGAGCTCTGAGAAGGTCTGCAGGGATGAGTGGGGCTGTGGACGTGGTAAAGGCAGTGCGAAGGGTGACGGAACCAGGAACGTGGAGTCGGTCAGGATTCCTGGGACTGAGGAGAGAGTGCAAAGGGAGGGATAGAGAGGTAAGAGGGAAAGGTGTAGAAAGGTGTGGGTCCCGAGATGCTAGCAATAGACAGGAGAAATGGAGAGAGAGGGGAAGGGGAGGGGGCTGCGCCGGCCGTGGCAAGGGCAAAGGAATAGGGTTCTGGGCTTATTGAGCCAGAGTCAGCAGCTCAGAGATGCGGATTGGGGGCCGCTTGCTACCCCGTCAGCCTGCTTTCATGTACTGTAAATCAGAGAATGTGCCCCCAGCCTTCCTCACAGTTTCAGTACCTGCCGAGCTCCAGCTCGCTGTGGGGATCGACTTCCGCTTGTGACTGATTAGCAAGCGCTCGCCACGCTCCGCTGGCAAATTAAGGGGTTCTTGAAATGTCAGGTGAAAGCGTGGCTCCCTCACCTCAGAAGCGCCCTGGCTCTGCGGCACCCCCCCCCAACAACCCCCCACACCTCCCGCCGAATGCCTGCACTGCCCTGTCTCCCTTCTTTACTTTGGAGTTAGGAATTTTACAGAAGACTAAAATCGATGCCCAGGCGCGTCAAGTCCGGGATTTCCCACAACTGCCCTTAGGGACAACTTTGCGCCTTGAGATCATAAATCTCACTTCCTAGCCTAAGCTTGCCCAGGAATCCAATCCAAATGTCCCCAGGAGTCAAATCCCTGGATAATATTCCCCCAGCCTCCGAATTCTCTGCTAGGAATAGGTAATGAGACCCAGATGAGTGATGTAGTAGGTACCGGAAATCCGACACAATTAATTTGGTCAGAAGATAGTGAATCAAAACGGAAGTAAGAACTCTGTACCAGGAAATTCTACGCCAGTCACATTCCTGAGAATGGTTGCTCTCTGGACTCCAGCTCTAGCACAGCGTCAGTCACGAACACCGCACCTGGAAGCGGAGTGTCCCTAGGCAACTCCAGCTCAGGTTCAGGATTTAATAGTTGAAATCTCACGCCTCCAGACCATCTCTCACTTTCCATGTACAGGGCAAAGTGGAACTCAGTAGTGCTAAGGATTATTAGGGCAACATGAATTGGGAAGATAGCTTTCGAGAAACAGAAGGAGAAAAAGGTCTAGGAGTATGAGCTTCGCCGCAGGACCTCAGAGCTCTCCACTTAATTGTACTTTTCACTGTATAGTAAAATATGAATGTTTTGTCGACCATGACAGCTGTCATTTTATAGTCAAGTCAATAAAAATATGGACACAGAGATGGCGTGTTAACACACATCACAGACACCTAGAAGATCTTGCTGTGTCCATGTCCTGCAAACACAGACCTTTCACCTTTAAAATCTTGTGTTTTGTACACAAATACGTTTTGGGAGAAAAATTACCAAATATTCATGTCTTATAAAATAATTCATGCTTTAAAAAATAAATTATTTTTAAAATACAAACATGCTTTGTACAGTTTTCTTTTACTGTAAGAAAAATAAGGCTGCAAATAATTATTTTCGGAAGTACTAGACTTTTTTTCTTCTTTCTTTGTAATGAATTTGCTATTCATCTGAACAGATCTGTTTGGGCAATTAGACTGTGTCTTCATTTATATCAGTAAATTACTGCCCTCCCCTTCAATGCTTACATAGAAAACTACATGGAAATTTGACAATATAAGTATTCAGCTGTATTTTCGCCTTGGTCAGAAATAGAACACTTAGATGCCTGTCAATAATACATGGAAGTGATCATCTTTCATCTTCAATTTAAGTCATGATAATTGAATAACTAAGTAAATGAATAGATTAAGTACTTAAATTATTAATAGCTAAGGTTTATCTGAAATATGCTTTATTTAATACATAAATTTTTATAACTTGGTTTGTTTTTTAATATATATGTCCAATTAAACAAATATGGAAATTTCTTAAATTCTTGGGCTTATTTTGTAATTATTAGACTTACACCAAAATTCCTGTGCTCATTATCATAGATTGTGGATTATAGCCTTAAATCACCTAGACTCTTGAACAAACTTTATCCACCACAAACACAGATAAAGGAAAGCAAAGTCTAGAAGCATATAGCTCTCTGGCTCTTTCTATGTCATTGTAGGCTATGTCAAAAACCAGCACCTTAAATGTGCATTTTGATGTATTTAATTCCCAAATTGTCTAAACAGATAGGACTTTGGGGAAAGAGAGAGGGCAGACAGACAGAGAGGGGGAGGGAGGGAGGAAGAGAGGGAGAGAGACAGACAGAGACAGAGACTGAGAGACAGAGAGACAGGTAGTGACAGAGACAGAGACAGAGAGGACCTCAAGTAATTTTGCCTTCGATTAAACAATGTTTAAGAAATAGGTAAGATGATCATACACTTAATATAATGGATAAATAACCCCTAAAAACTCAAAGCAAATTTAGCTGCATGCATTTCTAAATCTAAAACCAAAATACATATGTAGGGTTCATGCTGTTTTCCAAGAAGCTAAAACAATTATTTTCAAACATCGTATTCTTAACTGAATGTTTAAAATAAACCACAAAATTCTATGTGCTGGAACTTTTTTTTTTTTTTTTACAAAATCACCTAAGAATAAGAAATGGGATTAAAAAAAAGAAAGAAAGAAAAGAAATGGGATTAATGTAGTGAATTATTAAAGGGATCACTGAAAAATGTAGATATCTCCCTAATCTATATCACTTATGTTTATTCTTGCAAAACTCTAACCTGTGTCAGTCCCCTTATGTAGATGAGTGCAGTGTTTGGCATTCTGGAGCTGTTGTGTTTAACTTTCTGCTACTCTTGTGTTAAATTTGATCTGGAATATGGCTTCTGTTAAACTCTTCTGTACCCTAAATCATAGCCCAATTAAAAAAAAAAAAAAAAAGATGAACTCTGCCTAGAGACCAACAAAACCCTTCTGTGGGAGAACTGGAAACCTGCTCTCTCCTCCACCTGCAGACAGTTGCAGCAACACTTAGAGGGACCTTGCAGATGGGCAGAGAAAGCACAGTAGCTCTCAGGGTTTCCAGGGTGCATTCTCAGGCTGTGGCTTGCCTTGGTGCTGCCTTGGTCTACTGAATCCCCTTAGGATTGATGAAGTAAACCCTCCTGTGTTCAGAAAGAATGACACTATGAATGAATATCAAATTGCCTTTGTTTTTCTTAATTTGTTCTTCCAGTCTCCACAGTCCAGTATGCCCCAGGAAATATGCCTTGGAAATTGCTGAGATTTTATTACATTACTGGTAATGACAAGAATGTAGAAAATTCTGAAACTAGCTACAAATCATGAAGTTCAGGAAAAGGTAACTTAGTCCTCTAAGTCATTTCAGATCTGCAGTGAAAGGTTTATGAAGAGATTTAAACAAATTTTAGAGTTTTACAAGGTGTTTCTCTCCTGCTGCTAAAGTATTTGGTTTTATTGGAGATAGTGCTCACAACTGTAAAGCTCAGGAACCAGCAGCATTCCCAAATCCCAAAGGGTCTACAGGACCCTGGGAGCCTCTTGACTAGCCATGGCTCCTGCAGGAACAATAAATCTTCTAGGATATTCAGGCTCACATCCCAAACTTGTTTATTGCCAGTTAAGCTAAGCAGTGGTTTCCAAAGTTTTCTACACTCCTGCTCCTTCCTCTTTCTTCCTCCATTCCTCATCTTCCTGGACAAGTCACTTGTGAGGAACTATATGCATGTGTCCTTTCCATCAAACAGTAATCCATTTGCTCTCCAAAATCCAACTTTCCCATACTATCACTTTTGGTTTTGATTATCTTACTGAATTTTAAAGCAAGAGAAAATGGCCAGAGAGAGATGTTAATCTCACATGTAAATGATTTTCTATTTAACCAGCAACTAGCAATCATCCGACATTAATTTATACGGTTTTTACAAATACCTAAGCTATTTAAAATGCTGCTCTGGGTCGTGTGTGGCAGGGAACATCTATCTGGTGAATAGGCAGTGTCACACGGTAACATGCTCCCTTGTCAAGGCCGATTGTGTTTTAGGCAAACATTTGCGCAAACATAAAGGCAAAGGTCAAGGACTGTTCAGTCCCAGTATGTGCTAATTTACCTAGGGAACCAATGGGGCAAAAGTTGCATTTTATATGCTAGCCCTGCCAGATCCAGGCGCAGGAGTCACTCCTACTAAGGAACAGAACTGCTCCCAGTGGGTTTCCTCCTCAGAACCTCTGCCGTTCCCTAGACCACTTCATGGATGTTCTCAAAAATGCAACTGGCAAAGATATGCTTGCGAACACCTGGATCGGCTCTGCCCAGCCTCTGGCACATCATGTTTTTCCACTGTCCCGAGTAAGGGGCAAGCCAACAAGAAATAAAATTTGGCTTGCGTGCAGCAAAAGTTTGCAGGTCGCTGTTTACTTACATGAAGAAGCCTCATGCTGGCATTCAGCATACATGACACAGAACACAGCACCACGAATAGTATTAGAACTACAGAAATGAATCACCAGGCAATGCCTCAGTGGCAGGAAAGTGCCTATGACTATACGTCTTTGTAACACAAGCCTGCAGAAGTGTGCGCATGCACCGGGAGTCTCAGTTTCCAGTTTCTTTGGGGCCACTTTCCTACAGTTAGCGAACACAATGCATTGCCTTGAGGTGAGGTATGCTTCCCGCACTATGACTCTACGCCATCTCCCACAGATCACGCCCCGTTATTATCCTGGTCTCTGAAAAAAAAAAAAAATACAAATGATTTCTAGTGGATGTCAACTTGTGTGACTCGCAAGTGGAATATTTTGAGGGCTAAGCCAACGGGCGCACGCTTACACCCATAGGGCTTACTTTGCATCAATAATCATTTGGCAAGAACCAATGGCTGACTTTTTCCAAATCGTCCATCTAAGGGAAGAGAATTTTCCCCTGATAAACCCTTGAGTAGCAGCTGTGCGCGTCCACAAGCAAATAGTTTACAAGTGCAAAATTCATTCCTGGGAGTCAAGCAAACCACAGGCTCTGCTACTGCGCGGCGCGGCGCGGCGCCCGCCTGGGGCGCGAGGGTCCTGGACTTGTTTCTGAGCCCGCGAGCGCAGCTCCCCACACCCTGGCTACTCCGGGCTTGCGGGCCTCTGAGACTACGGTGACAGCCCCAGAGGAGAAAACATCTTCCTTTAAATCACCCACAAAATGAAAACAAAGTCACAGAAGACAGCCAATACTGGAAAGAACTGGAAGTTGCTTTCTAATCTCTTAAAAGCAACAGGAAAACTCTTCCCAAAGTGCATTTGCGCTGCGTTCCAAAACCAAAGACAAAACAAAAGAAAACGTAACTTACCCCGACCTGCCACAACACTACATTTTGGGCATCCTTTTAACACTTTGATTCTTCCTTTAGTGTTGCAGCCTTTTCTTTTCCTCTTGTCAGAAACCAACTAACAAACTAGCTTCGCTTACTTGCGGGGATGGCATTGGGAGGTGGGGACGCAAGAAAAGAAAAAAGGATTCTTAAAAATACTGAAACAAAAATAAAACAAAACCGGTTGCTGCCCGTTCTATCTTGCCAGTTAGCAATTGTCTCAAGTACTTCTTATTTCTTTCTTTCTTTCCCAAAATTCTTCAAGCACCACCTGGGCAGCTTCGCAAGCTTAAAGTTTGTGGGGTTTGTGTGAGCAAGTATGCTAGTGTGTGTGTGAGTGTGTGTGTGCGCGGGTGTGGAGAATTAGTTGCTTTTTAAAAGACATCGTTGCCCTTCAGAGTAATAAAAGTGTGACCCCCATCTTTGAGTGTGGGGGTTTAACATGCACCTCTCATTTCAGTTAACTTTTTCCGAGCTGAGAAAAGCTGCTGGCTTACTTTCGGGAGACTTTGCTCGTTATTCATCTGTTTAGTCGCCTCAGAGGCACAAAAGCTGATCCGCGGCGTTATGAAAAATGGCCTGGGCGCGGAGAATGTCACAGTGGTCGCCGTATTATTTTAGCCTTCTTTAAAAAAAAAAGAGAGAGAGAGAGAGAGAGAGAGAGAGAGAAAGAAAGAAAGAAAGAAAAAAAAACTCAGGGAAAGTTTGCTTTTGATGAATTCAATAAAAGCAAAGCTGCAGCGGAAGAGATTTTCAACTAAAATCATACAGCATGGGGCAGAGCTTAAAACAGCCAGATGGCCAAATGTAGAGGGATCCTCTTAGTTTCCAAACTCAGATCCACAATTCCTAGGCTGAGCCTCTTAGCTTATTTAATCCCATATGTATCTTGTTGTTTTTTCAATTGATTTCTTCACTCATTTTTCCATCTAATGTTTGTTCCTCAGTCCCACTCTACCTCCAAAAAAAAAAAAAAAAAAAAAAAAAAAAAAAAAAAAAAAAAAAAAAAAAAAAAAAAAAAAAAAAAAAACCGCTGGTTAAGACCTCAATCTTGAGATTTGCTGAAGTCACTTTAATTCTTCCCTCAATAATGCAGTTAAACTTTGATAGTGCCCAACCTGGAGTGAAGCTAATTAGGAAGGCGGTAGACAGCTCATCAATGGCCACCAAAGGTTCCAGATTCTAATTTCTCCTGCCAGTGGCATCTCACTGCGAGTGCAGGTGAAATTTTTGAATACAAGGACAAATCTATTTATCTGAAGTCCTCCCTTCATCAACACAACTGTGGAAAATAGAAGACCTGGACTCAGTCCCCAAGGTCATAACCTTGAAGAGCCTCCCTCCCATGCAACTTCAAAAGCATAACAAAGGGTAGGTTTCTTGTAAATGTATACACACCTCCCCCCTAAGTTTTTTGGGGGTACAGACACCTAAAACTAAAATGGTTGCAGTGAATCCTGCAACTTTCAAGAAGAGGAAGCATCACTGAGATGAATTTCCTGTGCCTTCAGTTTCCCACCAGGGACGGGCAGTGTAAGGGGGGAGGTGGGGGGAAGTAGGCTACTTAGCGGGGCACCACTGCACTCCTGACACCTGCTCCCTAGTCTTCTGGGCTGAATGACCCCTAGCAAGGTCTTTTGGGTCCAGGGATCAAACTCAAGAGCTTATGCTTGCCAGCCAAGCACTTATCCCACCGAGCTATCTCCCAGGACCCTAGCAATGTCCTTTAGTCGCTCAATCCTCTTTTTCCTTATCTATAAAATGGGCACAAAAATAGAATATGTTTGATTCAGAACCTTTGTCTGTTTATTCACTCATTTTTTTATGGCCGGCTCCGCCCTCCCCGAGGGCAGAGCTGGTGCAGCATGTGGTGCCAGGGATCGAACCGCGGTCCCTGAAGCCGCCTAAGCTTTCCTAAGCAGGCGCTTTAGGTCACTGAGCCATCCTGCCAGGCCCCTAGAATATGTCTGAAATAGTGGTTTTATTTGTTTTAAGTGCAACTGTGGGGCAAGATGCCTCTAGGGAGGATGTAATGGATACTGACAGGCTGCTAGCATCTTCTCTCCTCTTCTCCCACCCCATCCCTTGCCCTTTACTGCAGGCTAAGCCCAAAGTTTTCCACTGACCCTTTTTTAGATTTCTACTTTGTCACAGGGCCTCACTGCTAAGGTCCTCAGCCTCATCCATGAATTTGTGAGCCTCCTGCCCCAGCTCCCCAGAGTGATGAGATTCTAGCTATGTGCCACCATGTCCATCTCTGTAGTTGTTCTGTTTTGTTTGGCATTGGTTTGGTTTGGTTTTGCAAATAGTGACTTAGACTTTCCCTATATGATACAAGGAACAAAATCACCCAACTGGCAGGACCCAGGCCTTTACTATTTCAGCTCTTAACACAGAGCCTAGGAACCCTACAGTTATCACCAGCATTCTGGCTCAAACCCTTGAAGTAGGAGGCTGCTCCAGGCTGTCAGTGCTGTCCCATGACTGCTTTGGGCCTTCCTTTAACCCCTGCACCATAACTGCCAGCATCACCTGAAGACCTTGGAAAATGGAAGTTATGCCAATCCACACAGTTAAATAGATACTGAAAGAAGCCTCCACTGCTGAGCTGGAGACTGAATTCTCAAAGTAGAGGGCCTTAGGAACAGAGAAGTGGCTGAAAAGATCTCTGCTTGAATTGTCCTGATAAGTAATGCTTATCTCCTTGTGGCACTGGGGATCAAACACAAGGCATTACAAATGCTGAGCAAACCATGTACCTGAGTTACACTCACAGCCTCCAGCCCAAGTATTTTTTGGAGACAATTCTGGGAGGAAAGCTTTTCTCTGCCACTGGCTGTGATGCGTAACGTGAATGGTAAATCCAGAGAGGGAATCCTATACCCCAGCTGCTTCGGAACATTGGAGAAAATTCAGAACCCAAGCCACACCTGTGAAGTACCCTGCCACACTAATAATGCCCATCATGGTGTAGCACAAATGAGCTGGAAATTCAGAACAGAGCAAGTTGATCTGTCCCATCAGTAGTGCTTAGTGGTAGATAGGAGAGAAGACCTTTTGCCTTAAGTTGGATGTCCTCTGTCCTGGGACTGACTGCTGGGCTTCAAGTGAATCTGCCTCTGTCTTGTCTGAAGTGCAGAATAGTTGGTTTTTATATCTACCAAGTCTGAGGAGTCTGGAGAGCTAGAATTCCTGTCAGTAGTTTGCCTATCTTGGCCATCACAGCTACTTGCAGGACACTTTACCTCTCTGAGCTACCTGGCACCCAAATCAGAAGTGGACCAGGTGCTCTGCATCTTCCAGGGGAGGAAGTAAAGAGTTGCCTCAACCTGGGCCTTGAGACTGTTGACCACGCCTCATAGAAAAGCTAGAGGTCTAGGCTGCAAGCTTAGTGTACCAGCTGCCCCTCCCCTGCCTGCCTCTGGGCACCTGTGTAGCACACGGCTTCAAGGGTGCCGGTCACCTGGAGCACTTACTGAAAAGTGGATATGGGACAGAAAGCACTGCCCAGGAAAGGTTTGCATCTTTGTCTTTTGTAAATGGAGAGAAATTGCTTGAGTTTAACCTGAAGCCATCTGTCGTTTAAACTCAGAAAAATGAGCTACGGGTGGGGATGGAATGAAGCTGATTTAAATACCCGCCCTAACGAACCCCGACTTGTTGGGTTGAAGACTTCTTCCTTAATGAAAGGTCTTTATGCCTTGTCTTTTTAACGAAAATACTGGGGATTCTGTCTGCTTAATTATACAACCAGCTAGGTCCCTGAGTACGTCCAAAGCACTAGCTTTGCTCAGCTTTCGAAGCAAACCATTCATTCCTACAGATCTGTTGGGCCTCCAGAATTTGCACAGGACAAGTCCCACTCCTGCTCCCATACAGCCAACTCCCCCTCTTAATTCTCATCTGTTTGTGGCTTTCTGGCTTGGCTGGTATCAATCAAAAGGAACTCCGTTGTTGGGTGGATGACGTTTCCGCCCGAGGTGGGTGTCTGGCATTAATTGTTCCAATAAATTGAGATATAGTGTGCATAATGCAATGGAGCAATATGGTTATAGTCCACGTGTACGACTTAATTAAGCTATTTGCAGCTTGATGCTGCAAGTCAACGGGTGTGCAAGTGGATTAACAATTGCAGGCTCCCTTATCCTCGGGACGGCGCATAATTACTTTACTAGCGGTACATATCAATTTTTGATGATTGCAGAAGCCATACTGGATCCACCAAGAAGTCTCTTAATAACTCTCCGTTGTGTATTAAAAAAAGGTAGTGTTTAGAAATATTTTGAAGTCGCTCTTAACATTTTTATAGGTTCCAATGGTGGCCTTTAATGGGCTGCAGCTTTATTCCCGATGTATTTTTTATAAAGGGGCAAAGGGTAAATTTTAAGTCTCTGCTCCATAAGGGAATTAGAAACAACTTCCAACCCCCACAAGCCTTCCACAGGCCAATGCCTGGAGCCTGAGCAAGAAGCTGGTTTGATAGAAAAGGCTGCTGTGAATACTTATAAAGACGTGCAGGGGAGCAGCCCCTCTAAAATTCCCTTTGTACCAAATAAATAAATAAGTAAATAAATAAATAAAATTCCCCTTGCCCCACTTTCTTTGTCACACATGCACATCTCATTGCTCTTAACTATAATTGAAGCAGACTGGGCCGCGCTGCACCTTCGGCTCCTCTTTCCCACCCCAACCCCCAGCAGTGATGTCCTGACTCCCAGTTCTCATAGGCGAGGCTAAGGAGGGCAAGTGTGGTGGCCCAGCAGGAGTGGTGTATACTAGCCTGGCTTGATGAAATTTGCTAGAAGGCTAATAAAATCATGAAACCTGGTGACAGAGGCGTGGATGTCCTACCTTCTGGGCTCCTTGCCCTTCGTTTAGAGTCACATGGTGCCAGAGTCCAGCTCTCTTCCACCCTTTCTTCAGTCTCTTGCTGTGGTTGGGTGGCAAGATGTACATTTGTTCTGTGTGATTTACTATTTCAATCTTAAATCAAAGCTGATCATTTGACCTCTCTGGATTAAACCAAATTCATCATCTATAATTTTATTAAAAATCCCAGTAACATCAATCATAACGAGAGCATGGGGGGCCAACATTTTCCAAAGAGATGTTCCCAGTTCATGCACATGAGGCATTTTCTCAGTTCTTTTCCTGTTTTGAGCTGAGCAGATACACACCTGAGGTTTCCTATGAGCACCCAGGGTCAGTGCAGCACCTGGTAGGAAAGAGCATCTAGGAGTAAATATGCTTTGTTTTGTTTTTCTTTTCTTTGAAGACTAGAGCTTGGCCTAGACCAAGTTATAAATAAGTCTTCTGCCTTTGTACTCAAAGAATAGTTCGCAAACTACGTCTCTCAGCCTTAATCTAAAGCAAATTTCATAAAATTCCAAAGGCTGTCATGGGGAGCAGGACTACTTTTCTTCATTTCTGATAGTGCTGCTATAAATCACTTTGAAATTGCTGTATAGCTCAGCCCGCTTATGTGTCAGGGTACCCGTATTATTGCCTGGTAGTTACATAAATGTAATAGCAGTCTCATTTAAAAATTTAAGGAGGATAAAAATTTCTAGTGGTCTTTCACACTGAATTTATATTAATTTTTTAATTAAGAAGGTTGCAGAACCCCTGTTTGGAAGTAGCTCCTGGTCGAAATCAATTTGTTCTTATACCTGAAGCAGGTGATGTTTCTGCAAAGACATCTGAATGACAGCAGGAGTGAAGGACAAATCTAATAAAGCCTAATAAAGCGTGAGCCTCGAAATATCATTAAACTTACAAAGATGAGACTCAAAATCACCAAAAAGGTAAATGTCTTCATTAGTCTGATCTCTGAAGACTGTCGAACATTTCATTAATTTATAATTTATGATTGTTTGACAAATATTGAAAAGTATGTAAATATGAGCGGGATAATGTCTTTTCTGCGGGAGATGAGGAAATGACCCAAACTGTACGTGCCTGCAAGATTACACACAGGACCTAGCTCTCTGTTATCAAACTGTGCCGCCCCTTTAGCCAACATATTGTGCAAGTGACAAGTGAAATAGTGCAGATAAACCAATGGTTTAAAACGTAATAAAGACAACAGCCATTTGCATTTTTTACATTTTATTACAAAGGTAATTTACTATGACACATTTCTGAATATAATTTATGAAAACATGTTAAAGCAATTACATCGTGGATAAAGCCCTCAGTGCTACAAATTTCAGATAAATAATAATATTACAGACCTTCAGAGACTTTCACTATTGAAAACATATCATAAACTTATTTCAAAAATGAGTTGCACACAAGAATGCAATGGCATTAAAATTTAAATTTAAGAATAAAATCTTCAAGAATAGAAAAGAAATGGATCCTGTTCTTTGCTAGAATTGCAAAATTAAATCTTCCTAATGACAATTTTCTTCTTTCGCTGGATTTATTATAAACCATTATTTTTCTTTCCTGGAGTTAGTACAAAATACTAAAGACTTCTTGGGAAGGAAGTTCAAGAGGAGGTTATGTTTCCTTTTTCAAATTTCTGAGGTCATTCCTTTTTTCCACCTCTCTTTACCATAGCAAAAGGCTGTGCTAGCTCCAAGAAGTAAAAGACAAAACCATTCCTTGATGGTCAATAGTGTTTGACTCAATCCTTAAAATATGCTAACCTGTCAAAAGTTATCAAAATGAGAAAAAAATCATGGGGGAAAATATAAGAAAAGCTTATGAACTAAAACATAATGTAACAACTAGGGACATTCCATTCTTCACCCTTCTCCCACATGTGAATTTATTTTAGCAGGCCCATAGCATGTTCTAAACCTGGAGATGTATGCTCAGATATGTTAGAAGCCCGCCCCCATAAAAGAAGCCCTAACTTCCTTTTGCTTTGAATGAGGAAAATTTGCTTCCTTCCATATATGTACACTTCCCTTAAATGTGTTAGTTTTAAGCATCAGTATTATGCAAGCTTAAAATGGGCCTTATTCCTGACTACAGGGGAATGTCCTGGATTTACCCCACAGCATGGAAATCTGCAAGGTCTCCTATAAACTTACCTAGGGAGTTACACCCCCGGGGAGACTTACCTGCTCTAACCCACTTCCAGCTACCATCACCCTTCTACCTATGTTAAGTAGTTTCAGCCTAAGAAAACAGGACCTAGACAAAATTCAGATCTACACTGTATGGCACCATCAAGAGCACATGGAATCTGTGCTACAGTTTTCTCACTTGGGTGCCCTAGCAGCCTGCAAACTCCAGCCCCCCAAAGCTTCACATACCCCCTTTCCAGTTTCAACATTCTACACTCCCAAGCAGATATCCAGGAGTGCATGGAGACCTTAGAAGTTTGTCCATCACTAAAAAGGTGGCCAATCCTTTCCTGGAAGCAGTGGACAGATAAATCCTATTGAGGTCTCGTGATCCACCTGGACTTTGAAAGTCCCTGCCCAGAAATTTCTGTTCAAACTCGCCTCTGGGTAGATTTAGTCTACAGAACTGGCCACACATCGATGTTCCTATGTTTCTCAGGTGAAGCCAGAGTGTTCATGCCAACCAAGCCAAGATTGCTGGCAGGGCCACTAGCAGCTCAGTGTGCTTTTGACCTGGGGCGTGTTCACTGACTCTTTCACCTTTCAGTGCTATGGGTTGCCTTTTGACTGAGCATTAGAACCCATTCTCATTCTACTGTCTATTTTCTCTACCATCAGTTTCCAGATAGCAGAGAGCAAGGCTTACTTTTGACAACTTGCCTTTGCTAGGTTTGAAAGCCTTCCCCTTGTCAAGAGCTCTGTTGGGCAAGGGGTTGGGCTGTGTGTTGGTTTTAACCAGGGTTAAGTCAGTGCTCAGCTCCAGCCTTTGTCTTTCTTGGAATGTTTAGGGGCTGCATATGCTTTTGTGTTGCAAACAGCAAGCGGGGTCCCCGGGAGTCCCTGACCCCGTGCCTTGGCGGGAGCGCCGTTTCCCTGGACAACTGCGGCTGGCTGGGTGGGGGATCGACTCGGGCTGTCTCGAGCAGGCAAGCAGCCGCGAGCACAGGCACCAACGCAGACGCACAGTATCCTGCGCACTACAAGGAGAAACGCCTCTCTTAAAGAAGGGAAAAGGGAAAGGATAATAGATTTAAGAATAAACTTCACGATTGGTAAACTACCTGCATTCCTGGGCTACGAGGAGAAAATATGAAGAAGGAGGGCATGATCAGTGAAGAGAGAGGGGGGACAGAAAATACCTGCTGATTTGTCAAATGCACTGGTCAAACAGACTCTTCATAACAAATGAAACAACGAAAGGGCTGTATTGTTTCCCATTAAGCTCTACATATACCACCTTGTTTATATCGGCAAGGGCTTGTTTTGAGGACTCAGAGTATATGCAAAAACAAACTTTCCCGTGGTGTTTTTTTTTTTTTAACCCCTTCTTGTCTTGTGCTTGTCAAGCTTTTCTTTCCGAATGGTCAGATGATTTTATACACAGGCAAAGGGGAGAATGAAAAACCTCCACCACCATCACCACCCAAGAAATGATAAATAGCATCGCATAGCTAATAGCTGGAGGGCGCGTTTACCAATTCATAATCATTTATTCTTGGTGATGTATGGCTCTTACTCTTAAATCTGAAAAGCTTCTATTTGAAGGTGTAAATAGCTTTTCCCCCCTTTCTTGCAGTAAACCTTCTTGCATTAGCAGTGATTGATCTCATGTACAATTCGTCCCAGAGTGCTATTTTACAGGGGGAACACTAGCTTTTGGAGATTAACTGGGGAGTCTGTTACATATTAATGAAGCCGGGAGATATACTAACGTTTTGGTAATTTAGTTATTTGTGTCTATAGCTATCGTCGTTATTTTCTTTTAGACCCCTGTGGTTGCTATCCATCGAATTAAAAAGTGATCCTTGGAATTATTTTTTTTCACTGGCAACTAAATGCCATTTAATGTGAAAAACAAATGTTGACTTCTCTCTTGAAGGAAGTGTGCTTCTTGGCAAGACATCAAAGTGTCTTAAACTGTATTAGTGGGGTGTCAGTTTGCTTACCAGGAGCCTGTGCTAAAGTAGTAACTAACTGAGATAAGAACAAAGAAGTCTAGGACTGCCTGTATTAGATAGATGATAGATGACAGACAGACAGATAAGATAACATAAGATAAGATAAGATGAGATAAGATAAGATATGATAAGAGATAAGAATGCGTTTAAGCCCTAAAAGGAAAGTATAGAGGCAGGAGGTCTCCTAAAAAATATTTGGAAATCCAAACTAAATCAGTGTTTGGAATCTGGATTGGGGAGGAGGAGCAATTGAAGTTGTCCATTGATTTGCAACCTGATAATTAATATCCCACCAAATGAGACATCAATGTCATGAATGTTCGTATGTTCCTGGTGAGAGACTTTGAGTAAATTCCAATCCTGAAGAAAAGCCACAACCGGCAAATAGGTTGCTTCAAGACTGAGGATAAAATGGCACTATTTCTCTGTTTTCCTGTAGGATGTTGATGGGGAGATAGTGTTCCTAAATTGCTCTCTGGCTTCTCGCAGAATATGGGGGAAGGGGAGCTCTGAGGCCAGGAGGCCCTGGACATTGTCCCTCAATTTCCCAGGGTTCCGTGGAGGATGCAAGCCCACTTGACTGAAAGAGTGGGATGCTCAAGAGTGACAAGTGTTTTTGGAACTCCTTAGTTTGAAATGCACCCTCGGCAAGAAAGATGGACCATTCATTTTGGCCTTCACAAAGCCAAAGACCCACCTGTTAAGTTTAGGAACCTGGGGGATTTGCCCCACATTCTTGAGTACTCAACCAAACCTAGATCCCTGGCATACTAATCTTAGCCCCAAGGTCCTTCTGATCTGCTAAGGCGCACTGGATCTATTTCCTTCTCCAAAGGGAGGCCCCTATTTGTGCTTCTCCCTTGGCTCTGTCGCCTCCCTTGTTTCAAAAGCTTGGATCTGATGCTCTGAACGACTGGGGCTTGCAGCTCACGTTT
The DNA here is from genome assembly GCA_004027025.1 of Myocastor coypus. Taxonomy (NCBI): domain Eukaryota; kingdom Metazoa; phylum Chordata; class Mammalia; order Rodentia; family Myocastoridae; genus Myocastor; species Myocastor coypus. The sequence goes on along the minus strand of PVJA010003988.1, from coordinate 69,279 downwards.
GCTGAAAGTGCAGCTCCAGGAAGCAAGAGTCTTTCTGGAGCTGCAAAATGCTGAACAACGATACTGCCCATTGGCCGGAGCGCGCCCCTTTTGTTTTTTTTTGGGGGGGGTCGATTTATGTTCTTTATAAAATTGTAGTTTGGAAAAATAGAGAGGGCCTTGAAAACGTTGTTACAATGAAAAAAAGGACAAATTAGAAGACATTTTCCGTGATCAAAGGCAAGAGGGAGAGCGCGCATGGGCATTCACAAAGCTTGACTTATTCACTCCCCTCCTTTGCAAGCCGGGGCAACAAGCGTGTCCCCCATTGACAAGGAGCCCTATTCAGACTGCAGGTGCGAAGTGGGCCGTCGCGCCCGGCCACATTATGTCAAGGTTGTTGGAGATTAGTGTTCGGCCTTAATAACTAAAGCGCTTGATTTACATTGGAAAAAAGCCCCCTCAGCCGTGAAAACAAAATCGTTGAACGCGTGATCATCGCGAGGGCGGCTGATATCCTAATACTCACATTGTTCTCAGCCAGGCCCAGACGAGTCCTGGCCTCCTCAGGAAGGGCAAGCCCAGACTGCTAGCCATGGACCAGGTCCGCAGTCACACTCTGTCGAAAAGGTGATCTGCGGATTGCGTTCGAAGGAAGGCAGAGAGTGACCTTGTCTGAGAGGCCATGTCTAGGCTCCAGGACGTTGGTTATGCTTGGGACAGAAAAATGTAGGCTCCAGGGCCTTGGATAGGGTGGATCAAGGCCAGAGTAGCCCCAGCTTTGCCAAGGTGGAAGAGGAGGAGAACTTGTTTTGAAGTGCTGCTGCAGGCAAGAACAGGCAAAAAGGCTGATAAGTAATGAGTGGAATTGTATTTAAGAAGTCTAAGGAAGGGTTCAGACCAAGTTTCCTTCCAACTGAGATTTTTTTGCACTATGTTTTCCTGGGGATGAAAGAGTCCACCTTGACCTTGGTGTTGCATGCCCCCCATCAAGCTATTTCCTTGGTGGTCCCATTCTCCCACACTTCCTCTTTGCCTTCTACACACAGCCCTCCTCCATCCATGAGAAGGGATTTAAGAATAAGAGGTCTGTGGTAGGAACCTAGGAGCAGGCATTTCAATTTAGACATGTATCCATTCTAACTGCAGTACCTTTTGTTGAAGTCAAGCTACTTAAGACAATTTCCCTAAGATCTGGTCTAGAAGAAAAGGTCCCGCGGGGACAAGGTGAGAAAGCTGTTAACTGTTGTCTGGCCCTGAAAAGGTCATAAGTCAGAGCCTCAGTAGCTGACCTGCCAGGGAAAGGTATAAAGAAAGGCTTTATTCATGCAGTTGCTGCAGTGTTCCCAGCTCCCACAAAAGTGTTTTTATGATTCGATTTTCTTACCTCTTTGCTTAATTAAAAAGCTGAACCATTAGAATTGCACCTGCATTGAATCCTGACAGTGCCTGCATGCTAATTCCAGAGCCTTTACAGCTAGTAATTATAACATAAAATCAGAGATTGAATAAAACAGAAGGATTTTACTCCCAAAGCCTTGCTAATCTCCTTTTAAAAGGGTCTGATGAAATAACTCATCAGAACAGTTTCCGGAAGTTGGATTACCATTCCTTTTATTATTATTATTATTTTTTTTTTACTTTTTACAATGAAATGATATTTCACACTTAAAGGAGGCTGTTTTTTCTAGAACAGTTTTCTTTTTCTTTTTAAAGAAAGTTGGCAGGTTTTTGGGCAATAGAAACCATCTCAATACACATTTTTTGAGCTTTCAAATGCAGGGGTAGAAAAAATGTTTATGGTGCATTTGAAACATTTACACTTTCTAAGGTGAAAGTGGTTGCAATGTGCAAGGGAATTTCTTAATGTGCTCCAGGAAATTCTTGAATTCTCTAAGAGGAAATAATCAAACTTGTTGAGGGGCAGATCTAGTTTTCATGGCTTAGAAATATTCACATTTTTAGCAAAACACTTTTAGCCATTATTCTGGGACAAAACATTAAGCCCTTAGTAGGTACAGCTTCTGCTGAATACTGAATAACCTGAGATGCTCAATACTACAAGTAAGGACTTGGAGCTATCTGCAGCATCATTAGGTTCTGGCAAAGGGCTCTCCTCATCTGGCTAATCTGATATTAAGCCAGTCAGCCTGTCGCAGACACGAGAAAACTGATTATCATTCTGGGTCTATATAAGCATCCAGTGGTGTTTGGGGAAGTTTACTTGGGCTCCTTTTTGTCATTCTTCCCTGACTCTCTGGCACACCTGTGCAATCACTCAGGTCTGATGCATTTTCTCTGTAGGCATTGCCATGCCTGCCCATCCGTGGTGAGCCTCAGAACCGCATGCAGCCTCGCTCACTTTGTTTTAAGTCGATCAGTATTCTCACTCTAGATCTACGTTTGTGCTGCGAAGTGAGGGACAGGTTTCAAAGTCCTTTTGCCTGATCACGTTTCCATCAGAGCAAATCTGTAGCTCACAGTACATTTCTTTTCTTTTCTTTTCTTTTCTGTGAAGCTGCTTTGCATATTTGCCAAGGCATTGGACCATTCAGAGAGCAAGACCCCTTTAATTGTCTTATAGTTTTCTCTTTTTCTTAAATGACTTTGGGATTGGAGTTTGATAACTTCCCTTAAAAACTCCCTATTCACTTTCCTCATGGGAGACATTTAGGTGGAGAGCTTATCCTAATGCCCAGACAGGAAGGCGATCCCAAATGAAGACTAGTAGTATTCAATACTCTAACTTACCAACATGATATATTAATTATCTTCATAATAAGGATTTAGTAAATGTGGAGGAAAAGATCCTGATGACTTCTTAGAAATAATGTCTTTTTGTGTGACTTTTGTCCTTAAATGCACAGCCCTCAGTTTTCAGCTGCTCTCTTCATGGGGGAGGGGGAAACAGAGAGAGAGAGAGAGAGAGAGAGAGAGAGAGAGAGAGAGCGAGAGAGAAGCACCCAAGGTAATTTTGTTGTTGTTTTCCGGTACTGGGGCTTAAAGTTAGGGCCTCTGTATGGAGCTATATCTTATCCATATTTTTGTTTTGAGACTGTGTATGACTTGTTCAGGTGCTGCTCAGACTTGTCACCCTCCTGCCTCACCATCCCAGAGTGCTGGGTTTACAAGCAGGTGCCAGCACAGCCCACTCTAATGGAATTTTAAGAAGCCCCAGAAGAAACTAGAAGTAAAACACAGAAACTTAAGAATAAAATAAGTGAACATCTAGGCTTTGCTGCAATGGCACACTCTTAACAAGTCCTAAGGTGACATTGCGGCTCCTGATTTCTTTGGCTTCATCCCACCCTGAAATAAACTCAGTTCTTTCTCATTTTTCTTGGACCTTAAAAAAAAAAAAAAATTAGCTCTCTACCTCAATGTCTGACTGCACCCAGTGCAGGAGTTTTGGGAAAAGCATGAACTCACCGGAACACCTGGACCTCATTTCTTCTCAGGGGTGCCTGGAGGAGGCCCACCATGCCCTGTAGCTTCTGATTCGAGGAAACCATATATTCAGAGTGGGCCAGGGGGTGTGGTATTTGGTTCAGTGGGGAGTTACTGACTGGAGTCATAAGTATTAGTAATAACTGCCAGCACTTAAGTAAGCTTTAAATGCTTGAAAGAGACATATTATCTCTTTTAAAGATAAGGATAATATTGCATGAAAAAGTAAACTTGTGAAGGAGATTCGTTGTAATCTCTTATTGCACACAACTAAACGTAATTCAAGGGCGACTGTCACTATCTCTAGGCCGAGGGTCAGAACGCACACGTGGGGGCCAACAGGCTGTTTCTGCTCAGCGTCTTCCCACCAAGCCCGTGTGCTTTTCACCTAGTGCTCTGGTTTGGAATAGGAAGTAAGGGGACGTAAACGCGTGACACTCATAAGCTAATGTGTCCCTAAAATGCCCAGGGTAGTGTTCCCTGTCTGGTGAGCAGCGGGTAACTTCCCCAGAGAATGTGAGGCTTGCTGCGCTCAAGCGGTGACCAGTCGGCTCAGTCCTCTGTCCAAGGTTACATATTTCTCGTCCAGCTACCCCCTGCAAAGAGTGCAAGACTGAAACCAAGTCTTCGTTCCTGCGGGCAGGAACTGAGGTGTCCCCATGCAAGGCCTCTTTTCTCCCTCCCTACTCCCTTGATCCCTCCGCCCTCACTGGGACTCCGCAGATTCAGAGGCGGCTGTTTCCTTCTCAGCCCACCTCAGTGTGGGCTGTCAGAGGCGGTCTCGCCTTCCACAGCTCCCTTTGCCCTCCTTTCTGTCCGGTGTTCTTGGTGCCTTCTGCGCGTGCGTCTTCTGGGCTGGAAGAGAAGGAAGGGATGGGGTGTGCAGAAAGAAGAAACTGTCCCAGCAGGACAGAGCCGAGCCTAGGGTAGCGGACTTCTTTCCCAAACGCTCCAACCTCCAAAAACTGCTGGAGGTAAAGGGTTGCAATGAGTATCCTTCCACAAAGAGTCAAGGTCCCGGAGACCAAAGCTGCAGACTAGCCTGAAGGGAGGGAGGGAGCGAGGAGGAGGTAATTCTACTCTACAGACCTTCCTCTCCCATTCTCTCCCGTTCCACTCCTCTGTTTTCCCTCCGGGAGTCTCTGTGGTCTAGGGTCTTTTCCCCCACCGACCTCTCCAGGACCGCAGCCTTGATCACTGTGTTGGCTCTCCAATGAGTCCACTAACAATATCTACTATTCCCACCGGCTCCCCACTAGGTCCAACGCCCTACCCAGGCCAGGCCTATGGGAACCAGCTTTTCAGAAAATGAGCAGCAGCGGGGCTTGGATCTCAAAGGCTTGCCGCTGGCACTGAGTGTGCACGGGAAGAAGCTCTGGGGTCTAGAGGCGCCATGACTCCAGTGAAGGCAGAGAGAAGAGCTCTTCTGAGTCGGGTGATTCTAATACAACCTGAAATAAGTTCCCGACTGAAGGCCAGATAGCAGGAGTACGTGCATCAGATGTAAAAACCGCCAAAGATGCCAACTGGAGTCCAAAGAACTCTGCCCTTTGTCCTAAGGGTCTGGCCTTTGTGGAGGTCCTAAGGAGCCTTCAGGCCTTAGCCTGGCACCCAGAAGACAAGTTCTAGTCAGAGAGAGCTCTGTGGACAACTGTGCCAGAGAGGCACCATCAGAGTTCAGTCAGGCCAACCAGCCTCTAGCCTCTTCTTTCCTTCTTTTGACTCCCGTCAGCTACTGAGTTTTTCTCTGGGAATTCAGAGCTGGTCTTTGAGAGGGGGCAGGAGCACCCAGACCTGTGGGAAGGCAGCCTACCCTGGCAGAGGAGAGAGAGAAGGTCTTCCCATTTTCCCTTTTGTAAAGTTGCTGGATTGGTTAATGATGTCAATTTAGAAGAAGTTAGGGCAAGGGTGTTTTTTCCCACTAAGGCCATTTTGGTGGGACCCTGTATGCTTCCATCTCCAAGGGCTAAGACCCTAAAATGTTTCTGTCAAACAGAGAGGGCAAGAGGAAGGATTGGAGCCTAAGAAGAACCTTATGTCCTTGTCAGGATGATGATCAAACAATAACAGGACACATAAATTCAAAAGAGAAAGCAAACACATTTATTTCCAAGTAAAATAGCAAAACACAGCTCCATGTTTACAAAGCCTTTTGGAGGGAAAATGAGTCACAGGTTTTTATTTCATTTATATTTACATATTCCAAGAAGCTTACGCCTAGACTTTTACCATTTCCATTCAACAGTCACTTTCAGTAGAATACATAACAACTTTTTTTCTTTCAGGTTAGTTCATCATTTAACTGTTACTAAGGGAACAGATGACAAATCACGCACAGTGTGGGCACAGAAGGTACCAGATAGTCTAAGGTTTCTCTCAGTCTTTTGCATGTGTGTGAATTATGGTCACAAAATGTTTGCCTGTCTGTATAATTCACATTCATTGCAATCATTACATTTTCTCATAAATTAGCAATATAAACAAACATATGGAGACCTCCAGTAAACAAATAAAATCAATATAAGAGACAACATTTTGCAGCAACTATAATAACAGCATGGGTTACAGCTTAGGGAAACTTCTTTACAAATCATTTAGTCAGCACACACAGGGTGGGGTGTTTATTTAAACCACCTTTAAATCTACAACAAGAGATTGGGGGAATTTTGCAGAGGGTGAAAGTTTGTTTTGGGGTACATTATAAAATGTAGAATTGCACAGGTTGATGAAGAGAGAGTGGACATTTGCATGCAGTTTTTGGTCACTATCCTGTAGAATAAAGCTTCAGAGTTCTAGTTGTCAAGATTGTGGAGTAAACAAAAATATCCTAAAATCTCTGTTCCTCAAGCCACTGCCCTTTTGGCTCAAGACAGAAAGAAGTTGCTAGCTGCAGTTAGTGGGAAGAAACACAATGGATCTATTTTTAGAAGAGTTGCCTCTGAAGGAACAAGGAACAGTAAAAATTGTTTGGTTAAAACTTTAGCTTCCCAGAATTCCAAGCAAGAATATTCAGGGCCTGAGGTGTCTCCCAAGGAAGCTTAGCCAGGTGACCCAGCCTGGGCCCAGGGAATGCAGGTAAGAGCAGACATCTGCAGGTGCACAAACATGAGCTTGGGGGTACATAATGAGCTTTGGGGTACATCTGTACCCTCTGCCTGCACCCTGTCTGCATTCCTTTCCCCACGTACTACAACTGGGGCAAAGAAACACGCCCACCCCCACGCACATCTGCACACTTCACCAGGTCCTGACCCTAAGGGTTAGGCAGTGCTTTTGTTTTTCCCTTAGCAAGACTTATCCCTGAAGTTGTCTATTGGTGTAGTGCGTAGATATTTTTTAAAAAGCAGTTTGATTTTATCTCTTTAGAAACGGTTTGAAACTAACGGGGCACAGGGAGTTTGACAGAGAGGAGAACAAATCGCTGACAAAGAACCTTTTACGTTTCATCAGCGTTGTTAGGACGACAAGAAGGAATGTCTCAGATAATAACTCCTACTTCAAAGATTTCTCAGCTCAATAGAAAGCGGACCATCCTTTTTATTCAGCCACAAGGACTGGCACTAAAGAAGACTCTACTGTTTGATTTTTTTCCACTGTGTTTATTTTTCCCCTATTCACTGGGGTACTTGGATAAAATAAACAACAAGACAATTAAGAGAACATGGACTTCTAACTTTCCTGCCATCTTCCCCATCGCCTTGGCCTTGGGCCTTTGAGTTTATGTCCAGGACCAGCAAAGGCCTAAGCACAGAATACCCATACTCTGGGGAGAAAAATGTTTAGGGGGTTGCAAGAGACCTCTAGGTTGGAGGGGCAGAAGGACAGAGCCAAGAGCTGGAATGGAAATGTCCTTTGGGCATGTGCTATACCACCTCTAGCTTGCTCAGGATGACCTTCTTCCCCACAATTCCCCATCCAATTCAGACCTCAAGATTCTGAGTAGCATTTTGCACAAAACTGAGCTGGGGTTGTGCATTTGTTAAGCTTCTGACGTTGGCCTAAAGTCTTTTACTCCTGACTCTCGAGCCCTTTTTGGGCACAGTCAACGTGCACAGAGTCCGGCTCCTTTTTTTTCCTGAAAGCGTCCCAGGCGACAAAGCGCCGTGCATCAGGGTGCAGGATGAACCCCTAAACGCGGGCGAGGCAGGTTCTAGAGAGGAAGTGCATACTGGAGAGCACAGTGACAGTATTAAATGGCGTGAAAGCAAAGGTCAGCGCAAATGTATCTTAATAGAGTGTCTGCAGTGAAGTGTGCCGCCTTTGAAGGGGCCGCTCCCCGCGCGCATTTCCATGGCGAGCCTAACGCGGCATGCTGATGCACCGTCAAACTCACACTTTCAACCCCAAAACCCGACTCTTTGAACAACCCAAGCTTGATTAGACCTTTCTCCTTTTCTTTCCCCTCTTACAAACCATTTCCTTGCCTTTAGAAACTCGCCATCAAACCCAAATGCGCCCTCTGATCACCGCAGAAAGCAGAAACAAAGAGGGCTGCGCAGCGATTCAAGCGGCCCTTTTCTTCCTTCACATTATTATCCATTTTTATTATGATCGGGAACAAGTGCCCATTCGCGTGGGTTTTGTTTACCGGAAATTAAATGAAAATGATTTAGTCCGCGTCAAACAAAAATATATACTTGTATACACAAGAAAAAAGGCCCGTTAGACGTAAATATTATGTCCTTAATGAAAAGCCTGGATGGACTCCAGGCTCGGCCTTTCAGGATTTCAGTGCGACTTGCCCATTGCCATAGAAATCCTAACTTACCATGAAGATGCACCGTGGCGAAGAAACACTGCTTTGTGTGCGGGCCCTTTGATGTCGTAGGCAAGGGATGCGGGAGCTCAGCTGCGCAGGGCGAGATTACCTTGCGAACGACGCGGTGGACATCTGTAACAAGCAAATGAAAAATTAAAGGCGATTAGTAATCGGCCAAACATTTTTTATTTCATTTCATTATTTTGGGTTGGGGCGGAAAACAAAACGGGCGCCTAGAAACAGAAGGGCAAGAAGTTCTATTGGAAGAGAGACACTTTTCACACATCTGCCTGATGCAAGTTCGGTGCATGCCCCCTGCACCTTGGCAGTGGAGCGAGGGCTTCCGCTCTGGGAAGGGGATTTTGCTCTCCACGCTGCTGCAGTCAGCCCGGGCGGCCTCTGTGAGCTATTGTGGTGGGGTCGAGGAGGGGATTGCATTCTCCCTTTCTCAACCACAGATTCATCAAAGATGGAGATGGAAAATTCCAGCTTTTATTACTGGCAATAAAAAAAATCTGTCCCAATCTCTTTAGTTCTCTTACATTCGTTATTTTAAATGATGAAAGTTATGGGTGTGGAGGCGACAGGTAATAATTGTCCCACAGAGTTTGAAGAGGAAGAAATGGAAGGCAACTCTACTGAATGGCAGGGCCCAACTTGTGTGCTCCGGCTCTTACTTGGTTTTGTGATGTTGGGGACTCAGCGAAGAGCCCTAAGAACATTGGGGAAGGGCTCTACCCCTGAGCTACATCCTCCTCGGATTCAGAACCCAGCTTCTAACATTGAGCGCCTTAGGGGTTCCCTAATAGAGAGCATTAAACCTCTTAATTACACTTATTTCCAAATTCTTGGAGAATTGCGATGGGTCTACCCTAAGTTACTTTTCTCTTCTCCCTCTTTTGTATTTTTTCTTTAAGTCTTAACTGGGATTTCTGGGGCAGCCTCACCCTCCCAGAGGAGGGTGGCAGACTCAAAAAGAGGTCTGGGTTTTTTGTTTTCCCTTTGGCAATGATTGTGAACGCCTTCCCCTTCCCCACCCCCAACATCTGGTTCTTTTTGCTGGCAATTTCATACTCAGCATATGAAATACACATTCAATCTAGCCCCACTGGGCATTTGTCTTCACAATATTTATTATTATAGCTTTTTTTCTTATTCTTCTTCAATATAAGTCAAACAATATTTTTTTTTTTTTTAAGCACTGCGGATTGGACCCAAAGGTTTGCACATTAGCCAAGAATTTTAGCACTGAGGTATGGCCCTAGTTCTATTTATTTACTTAATCAGAGTCTCTTCAAGTTATCCATGCTGACCTTGAACTTTTGACATTCCCACCTTAGCCTCTTGAGTAACTGCAATTGTAGTGTTTGACTTTTGACAAACTATCCCATCCACAGCGACTCTTGCCCACATCTGGCACTTTGGCTTCACAGGCCGGACTCTGTGATGTCATCAGCCAGCTCCCCACTGCAAGCCCAAGCACCCACAAGATTTCACAGGCTGGGCCTGGACACAGGTGAGGGTAGGAAAGGGACCTTCAGAAGCCTCACAGAATTGGCTGCTGAAGCCTCTCTACTGCTTTTTTGTCTATATTTTCCATTGCTTCGGATTCTCCCCTATCTCATGTATACTATGTGTATTCTGTCTGAGGACATGTAAATGGGCAGACAGATATATCAGTAGATTAAAGCCAATCTTTTGGTGAAGGTATGTGAACCCCCTCTGAACTCCTTTATAGAGGAAACAATGGTACTTGGTTGTTCTTTTAAAAAGGATAGCTGAGGAAAGAGGTAGTGTAGGGCAGCAGAAGAAAAAAATAAATGAGGGGCAAGAAAATGACTGGAATTCTGTCTGTCACTTTTCAGGATTTAAACTTCGGAGGGTGAACTTGAAAAGGGGAGGAGGCAAAAAGGGAGGGCCCGGTCTGGCTAAGACCAAAGCAGGGAGCACCTCAAGCCACAAGGAAAACGTCCCCATTCTATGAACCCCCCTAGGACCTAGTGGCTTCATTTAGCCCACCTACAGTTGCCAGAATTGCACATTCTAATATGCATGTTGTTGAATCTGTCGGTCTCTTTCTTCATCTCCAACACTGATTTCAAGTTAGTCAGCCATGAGGGTGAGAGTGGCAGCCAGAAGAGGAGTGTAGTGTAAGGTGTGACTGTGGAACAGATACGGGGCCTCATTTAAAATAGTGAACATGATCTCAACGTTATCGATGACCTCTAGCAAGTTGTAGTGGTGGCCCGCCTGCCCGAGCTCCGACCCGCCTGCCTGCCTGCCTGCCTGCTGCCTGCCTTCCCTCCCTCCCTTCCTTCCTCCCTCCCTCCCTCCTTCCCTCCCTCCCTCCCTCCTTCCTTTCTTTTTCTTCGTTTCTCCCTTCCTCCCTCCCTCCACTCATTCCTCTTCAAGCCTCAGTAGCCCGGCTAAGGATCACAGACAGTGCACGCTGCAGAACCAGCAATCACAGCGCAACCCTAACACTGGAGGTAGTGTCGGTCAGGCCAGGCCAGGAGGTGACGGGGGAGGGGGGCGCTGCAGGCGCGGAACTACAGCCGGGTCTTCTCCCTGTCACACGTACCATTCGCTCAGGTCCGTGCCACGCACCACCAGCGCCCCTGAGGAGGCCACCGGGGGCTCATGGCCGCAGTCGGACGAGGGCGACAAGAGGGTAGATGATACAGCTGAGTCATAGCCAGCGCTGGGAGGCGACGAGCGACCATGCACCTTCATGTGCTTACGCAGAGAACTGGGGTGCGTGTAGCACTTGTCGCAGCCGCGCACCTTGCACGTGTATGGCTTGTCGCTCGTATGCACATGCGAATGCTTCTTGCGGTCGCTGCTGTTGGCGAAGCGCCGCTCACAGCCCTCGAACTCACACCTGAAGGGCTTCTCGCCTGGCAGAGGCAACACAGAGACGTTAGTGTGTGTGGGTCGCGTCCCCAACTCACGGACCCCCCCCCTTGCATTTTCCGCAGAACCCTGAAAGCATTTCAGAAAACCCTTTCCCGCGAGCGTTGGGTGGGGTAGCCTCCTCCCCAGCTCCAAGCAGCCCCAAGCCCCCTCCTACCCTCCCGCGCCCCTCCTCCTCCCCAGGCTGGCCCTAGGGGGAGGGCAAGGGGAGGAGCAACCGTGACTCCATCTTAGTCGAGTTTCCAGTCTCGAAAATCCTGATCCATTCGGATTGTTTTCCTCCACATTTTATCCACTGGGGCAGAAGCACTCTGCCCTGAGTATAGAGTTGACTGAAGAGCTTACATCTGCTCCGTGTAAAGTTACATTTCCAGCCAAATGTCTCCACCACCCGCTTCTTGCCGTTCGCAGTGCACACACCCCAACCTGGCCCGAACAGTTTCCTGAAGTAGGTTTTGTACACATGCCATGGGGATGAAACAATTTGTTTTGTATAGATAGGCGCCGAGGCTCCGAGCGCACAGAGTTCCTGATGCAGGAAAACATTCTGGACAACCATTCACCTCAAAGGCGCTTTTCCCCTACTACCGCCCACCCCCAAACATTCAGCAGCATTCTTTACATCTTTTCTAAGCCATTCCCGATCCTTCAGATATATTCGCCAACAATAATATTTTGTCATGCTGCTCCAGCGGCGCCCCCAGAGACCTTATCGCGTGTAGCTGCTGCCTCGGTCCAAACTAAACTGTTAGGTCTCCCGGCCTCCCCGGACCACCCCTTCCCGGCTGCGGGACTTCGCAAGTCTGAACCAAGGGGCCAGCGCGGAAGGATCCGTCCAGCCGAAGCGGATCTCCAGTCTCCCCGACAATCTCGCCCTGGAGCGCCGCAGCTTCGGAACGTGCGCAGCTGCTGCGGGCAGCAGAGGTCCGGCTCCGCGGAGCGGAGGGCCAGCGTTTTGGCCTGCAAAGTCCCGCTAGGGTCTCGGATCCATGGCTGCGATTCCTGGCGGAGCCGAAGGAAGGCGCGAGCGCACGTTAGTGTGCAAGGACTGGCCGAACCAAGCTCCAGTTCGGGCACTCCCCGCCGCCTGAATTTGCAGGCAAGTTGGGGAGGAAAGGACCCCGAGAACCCGGAAGCCCAAGTTCCGGCCGGAGCTGCCAATGCTGCAGAAATGGGGGTGGAGCGGAGATGTCTGGACGAGTTAAACAAATGGATGTAGCCAGGCTCTCTCCCTCCGCTGAGGGAACCGATACCTTGCGCCTAGTCGCTTAGCTGAAGAGCAAGAGATGTATGGCTGAAGTACCGTTGGCTTTGTGGTGGCTTCTCCCGCTGCTTCCAGGAAAGACAGAACCTTTCTGGCAGGTTTGAATACACAAAGCCTCTGTTCCCGAGCTCTGTTGAGACTGGCTGAGACAGAGGTTTGCACACAATCTGCTGCTCCGCACCCGCAGTGACACCGGAACCTCGGGCTGCGGCACCGCCCCGCCGTAGAGTTCACCCCCTTCGGGAGTACTGGTGCTACGCGAGGCCCTTTGGAAGGTGCTGGCCTCTGCCGGAGGAGCACCAACATCGTTTTATGAAAAAGAGGGAGAAAGACTCAGAATAAATGAGTATGGCCATCGTTTTCTTCTTTCTGAACCCTGCTGTCTGCATCTGTAAACCCCCAAACTTTCCTTCCTTTCTTGGCTTTCTGCAACCACTTACAAAAAGGAGGAGAAAAAATGTAATTCAGGGCCTGAAAACGTAATCTAGATTTTTATGAGAGGAAAAAAAAAAAAAAGAGGAGGAATAAAATTTGAGGTCGATTCCCCTTAGCCGGGTGGGGTGGGGATGGATTTCCGCCACACATGTGTCCTATGTAGTGAGCGCCTCGTCGGTGTAAAACAAAATGATTTCGCCCCAGACGAGGAGGAGAAAACGGCGGAGCACTGAGGTGTTTCCGAAATGTGCAGGCCCTCCGGAGGCCAGGTGAGGCCGCGCCCCGAAGCTGCAGGGGGCGCACTGGTCTCCTCGCATGACATTCCTGCCCCCCCCCCCCACCGCCGGTACCCGGCCTCGCGCTCTTCCCCTCCCCCAAGTCTGGGCTCTGCCCTCTGGGTGGGTGGGTGAAGGTGCAGTGCCAAGCCTGGGCCAGACCCCCCGCCGCCTGCCCGGCGCGGCTTGCGCCCGAGACGGCGGTGCGAAACGCGCGGAGCCTCCTCCAGGCCTCGTGACGGGCCGGAAAGGCCTCGGTCCCGGCCCCGCGCCTGCTCGCTCCGCAAAGTTGTCCCTCGCCGAGCGGCCGGCCAGCGCCATTTTCTCGCACTTGTGGCTGCGGCTTTCCGGGTGACTCCGCCTTGGCGCGATCTAGTCTCCCCCTAGGACTCCGGCCCTACCCTCCGGCCGCCGGCGGGCCGAGCCTGGGGTCTCAGGGTCCAAGAGACGCCGGGCCGCAGGGTAGGGCCGACCAGGGCGGCCGCCTGCGCCTCCCGCACCACGACACCATTGTTCCAGGATCGCAGCGAAGGCCGGAAAGTGAAACCTTTCGGCTCAGACAGTCGCCTCAAAAGCCAGGCCTGGGATTGAGATCCGAGAGAATCTCAACTCCTGAGAAATCTGCTCCTGTCCGCCGCTTCCGCGACTCCAGGAAATGAAGCACCATTAATATTTGAAAAGGCAATTATTTTCCTGTTGCATCGAGAACTGTCTTCATGAATAATTTGTAGAGAGGTCTATTGCCATTTGAGAAACATTTTCTCTGTCTCTGTCTCTCCTCTTTCATTACTTGGGAGGGGCATTTGAGGAAAACGGCGAAGCAGGAGAGATTCTGCGGACTTTTTTTTTTTTTTTTCTTCCTGTTTTTTAAACCCGAGTAGTAATGAATTAAGACTGGGAGAAAAGAACGCACAGAATTCTACTGTGAATAGATGTGAACGTTAGAGCCAGAAGCCCCAGCGCACTGAACTTGCTTCTCTGCTGTAGGTCGATTGCGCTAAGAATTTAACCATTTTCTGCTTCACAGACTTCAAACAGTGGGTTAACAAAGAGCAGTAAAAGTTTGTTTGTTTTAAAAACCCTGTCATTAAAGATGAGTTCCTTCTTCAGCTCGGGACTGCGCGTCTACTTTCCAGGTGCCGGCAGCCAGCTCCTGGCGGTGCAGGTCTACAAACGTGCTTGTTTCAAGGATGTGCTCCTCTGCTCTCCCCCCAGTGTAACCCCCGAGACAGGGGCACAGGAGTGCGGTGGTGGGAGGGGTACAGAAACAGCTCAAGAAAATCACAAGCTTCCAGAAGTGAAGTTTGGGGTTCAGCGTGCACCTTGGACTTGCCAGTGTTTGTCAGTGTTTATTCTAGCCCTGGACCTGCTGGTCCTGCGAACCGAGAAGGCAGACTGAGGTTGAGCAGGCTTCTCTCTTCAGCGCTGCCAGCCTAGGGCAGTTCTTTGACTCTAATAATGGTTCCTGTTCCAGAAAGTACAGAAAAGGGCAAGGCAAGGAGAGAAACAGTGGAAGTGGAGCAGCGAGCTACAACTTATTTCGTCTTCTCTACACTTAGTCCCTTCTCTTGCCCAGGGATCGGTGGGGGGCAGGGAAAAGATGTTGACTTCTTAAACTTCGAGGAACTGGGAGGAGTAAGGAGAGTACAGACAATGCGCTGAGCTAATTAATGTAACTTCAAGGGCTAGTCTGGCAGTGAGAAAACTTTCTTCCTTCAATTGTATTAATTAGAGATGCTTCTGACCAGAAGAGTTCAACTTTTCAGGCTCACACTCCGAGCTCCTTTTCTTTCTGTTAACTGGAACTAACAGATGTGGTTGACACATGTCCCTATTTTGCTTAACAGCTCAGTAAATGACGTTTAAGGCGGATGGTTCCCATTGGGTCTCTGCTAAAATAAAAGTAAGGGTTAGCAAAACGTGCCTCCTATTAGACCTGCAAGACTAAGGAAGCAGGGTAAAAAATATCCGTGGAACCCTCAAATTTTGAAGGAGGAACTGAGGGTCTCATGACCCCTCAGTCTAAGTGCTGATCGGTTTGTCAAGCTGATGGCGAAAAGTATTCTGTCGCAGGATTCCAAAGGAATCCAAAGGAGAAAAGTTAGGAAATTGTTCCTCTGTCTTTTAGGTTTTGAGGAACAGCGCTGCTTTTCAAAAAGCCTTAAGATCAAATGCCAGGGACTGGGACCATGAATCTCTCAGAGGTAGAGCAGTGGCCCAGGATGCCTGAGGCCCTGGGTTCTATCCCCAGTACCTGAGGCAGAGGAGGGGGACCAGTCAGACTCCCTAAGCAAAGGGCAGCATTTACCCTTGTCCCCGGCTCAGAAATCTTTCAGTGGCCTCCCTGCACTCAGCCTCCGGAACTTCTGTGACTCTAAGAATAGAAGCGCATAATTAATATTTTATGAATGTGGCTCATGGAAACAATAACAAAACACCTCCCTCCTCCCCTCGTTTGGAACTTGAGAGATCCAGGCTTGAGGCCCTGCTTCCCCAGAGGGTCCACACCAGAAAGATAGCACCGCATACTGACCTGTGTGAGTTCGTTTGTGTATTTTGAGATTTTCTGATCTAGCAAAGACCTTCCCACACCCCGGGAAAGGACAAGGGAAGGGCTTCTCGCCCGTGTGCACACGGATGTGATTTACAAGTTTGTATTTGGCCTTGAAGGGCTTTCCCTGTCGCGGACACTCCTCCCAGAAGCAAATGTGGTTGGCCTGCTCTGGGCCGCCGACGTGCTCTACGGTGACATGCGTGACCAGCTCGTGCATAGTGCTGAAAGTTTTGGAGCAGAGGCCCGGGGGCACAGGGCCATCGGCCGCCAACCACTTGCAGATGAGCTCCTGTTTGATGGGCTGGCGCATGTAGCGGAAGAAGGCGCCAGGGCCGTGCGGCGCGGCGAGGTTCACCGTCAGGTTCATGCCGCCGTAGCCATGCAGGGCTGCCGCAGCTCCCAGGGCATCGCTGCGGGCCGTGGACCCTGGCGCAAAAGGCTCAGGCCGCACGTACATGTCTCCGGGGAGCCCCAGACGAAGCAGTCCGTTCAGAGGACGGCTGTGGGAGGCCTGGTGAGGCTGCTCGTAAAGGCCTGGGTACACCGAGGGGCTGGAAGCTGCGGCGAGCTGGGGGCCATGGTGTCCGGAGATGCTACCTGTTGTTGAGACAAACAGAGAGCGTGAGAACGGCGGCATGGACTTCCGCACTTCCCCGGGCCCCGGGGCGGGGGCGGGGGGAGGCTCAGCCCAGCAGCACCAAAGCTTCTGCCCTCAGCGTCAGAATCGAGAGGCAGTCGACGCCCATCGGGATCGCTGCGCACGGGGCAAGGCCAAACGCCTGCACTGCGTCCCGGTTGGGCTGCAGTTCTGCGGTGCTCTCCACCTCGCCATGAGCTGTAGCGGACGCTGGCAGTGGGATGAGCAGAAGGGGCAGTAGTACAAAGGACAGCAAGGCTGAGTTTGAGGATTTCTGGGGGGTCCCAGCCTCTGCTTCAGAGCGTTTCGACCTGCGATTCAAGTGCACTTTGGCGGCCAACGCTCCAGGGTGTGACACAGCCCAGGCGTGGAGGTGACAAAAGTGGTGATGTTGAAGGTGGTTGGATATGTAGGAGACAGTGGCAGTTCAGAAGTGCCTCCGCCGTATGTGTTACATTCAGTGTCCCCTCAAAGGGATGGGGGAGGCCTGCTGCATCAGGCCGGGAGCTCCCAGGGCCGGTTGCTTACTCCACCATCACCTGCCGGTGGGGAGAAAGGACACCGCGGAAGCTGACGTGGAGCACGGGTGCCTCCCTATATCAATTTGGGGTTTTGGCTTTTTCTCTCCCCTCCCTCTCTGTATCTTTAATGCCTACTCGAAATCCGCGGTACACTACAGAGGCGGCCGCGGGGCTCGAGGAAATGAATAGAAATTCGGGGCCGCAGGGGCCCACCGCCAGGAACAATCACCTAGGTTGCCCATTGGCCGGCCGCGTAGCCCAACGTCAGCAGTGACAGGTCCTCAAGGGCCGCTCTCTCTCTCTCTCTCTCTCTCTCTCTCTCTCTCTCTCTCTCTCTCTCTCTCTCCCTTATTTCCCTTCATCCCTCCCTCCCCCCTCCTTCCCTTTATCTTTTACCCCCCACCCCAGTAGCATTTCAAGCTTCTACTGCTCATGCGCTCTGACCTAGGCATAGGTTCTTTTCTCTCTTCTGCAGTCCATTTCCCTTTTCTCCTGGAGGGTGAGTGGTCCATCTTTGCCTCGGGGGCCCTGGAAATGAGCAGGACCGCCCTATGCTTTTTGCCCAAGACGTTAGGAAGGTGTTGTGTTGTGCGTAAGGTTCTCAGGGTAGATGAGGGTACCAGGCCCGTCCAAGTGGATGGGCAGCACTGGGGGCAGTTTGTTCTAGGAGCTGGGAAGTGGGAGTGTGCGGGTCAGAATCTACCACAAACAGGAGGCTGCAGACAGGATTGTCAGGAGCAAAGAAACTCCTAGGACAGCGGTCCTTGAGTCAAACTTTATTTTTTCCATTTCTCCAAAATTTCTCTTTCCCAACCTACAGCATGTTCTTTCTCCTATTTCCCCTAAAGCCCTTACCATCTTTTTTGCCTTCTTCCTTGTTTTGGTCTCTCCTCCCACTTCCTTCCTCTCCACTATTTTCACTTTTAATCTTACCAGTTCTTCCTCCCTTGGGAATCTTATCCTCAGAGAGGCTGAAACCCAAGAATCCCTGCACTGGGACTGAGGCCGTGGTGGGCTACTAGAGGCTGCTTTGAACACCTCAAGCCCTTCAGAGAGGGCCTTTGGAGGCTCAACTAGCTCAACCAAGCAGAACTGGTCTTTCCACTTGGGGCTGCCTGAACCCACCTCAGGTCCTGAGCTCTATGCCCAGATGGCATTTCTGGGGAAGGAGCTTGAGCAACACTTCATCTTACAGTTCTAAACACTGGCTGCCTGCAGGTCAAGCCTCTGTGCCTGTCTTTGCTCACCTTAAGATAGGGGAAACGGTGGCCGCCATGTTTCCCAGGCTGTGTTAAAGGGGCTTGTTCAGCCCCTCAGAGACTGGGCCACTGGAAATACCACAATGATCAGCCAAAGAAAACTTCAGTTCTGGCCCAGTGGAGTGTAGCATAAACATGAGGGAGGGTCCTTTGTCTGTACCCACCAGTTAGGGTCAGCTGCTTCATCTGTCTGCTGATTTAAAGGACTGCTGCCCTGACCCCTGCCTGCTCACTGCAGCCAAAATTGCCAGCCTAAGTTCTCAGGCCCCCCTGGTGGCCACAGAATGCAACATCCCCACCCCAACCCCCACCCTAGCACAGCAAGGCTTGAGCTTTTTAACAGAAATTTAAAAGATTGAATTAAAGATCCCATTGCCCATTAGCAGGGATAAGAAATTTGGACAGATTACATGGAATCCCAGCTCTGAATTGATAGTATTGCTCTACCCATCCTCTGCACTCAAAACTAACTATTCTTACATATTTCCTAGTGAGCAAACAAGGGTTTCCTTTAAAATAAAATAAAAAATAAAAAAATGAAAAAAAAACAAATAAAAATTACCTATTTATGAAGGCTAAAAGATTATTTGAAACTTTCTTAATTAAACATTAAAAATATTGTTCCCCCTCAGGGCCAAACTGCAACAAGGAATTAAGTTCTACCACAATTTCTCTCTTCTTCCACTACTTTGGCTTTTTCTGTTTCTCCAGCAAGGACTTAAGAAACTCCACCAAATGGGCTCTGTGTTAGTGGCTTTCTTTCTCCCCCCCCTCTCTTTTCTTTCTTTCTTTCTTTCTTTCTTTCTTTCTTTCCTTCTTTCTTTCTTTCTTTCAAGACATTAGTGGCTGGGGAGATAGCTCAGTAGAATAAGCACTTGCCTGGTAAGCACAAGGGCCTGAGTTCAATCCCTGGTTCCACAAAAAAAAAAAAAAAAAAAAAAAAGACATTAGAATACCTATCAGTACACTTGTGAACCAAGGTATTCTACTTAATCATCTAGAAAACTAAGTCAGAAAGTTTGTCTTTGTTCCTGGTTTTCATCCTTTCTCATACTCTGTCCTTATAGGGTTTCTACCTTCACCCACAGGGTTCCTCTCTATTTCCCTACTTAAAAGACTGCCCAGGGCTTAACCAAAGAAGGAGCAAGAAAATAAGAGAAAGAAAGAAGAAAAGTATTCTTCCTTGGATCCTTTAACCCAGCTGTTTTTACTATTTCTACTTCAACACCAAGCTTAACCAGCATTTATGGTTTTCAAGCCTAAGTGCAGAGACACCTGTGCAGTAATCTAATGATTAAAATGTTTTCCCACCCTGTTATCCAAAAGACCTACAACCAAGTGCTCAAGATATTTGGCAAACTCAACATCCACTTTAGCTTTGAGTAAGACTCTAAGCTGAGGATACAGCTCAGTTGTAGAGTGCTAGTCTAATATATGCAAGTACCTGGTCAGTACCTAATAATCCTATGTTTGCTGCCCATATTCATAATAAAGGAAAATATCTATTTTCCATTAGTAGACTATAGAAGGAAAGGGGTGTTTTTCCCCTTCTAAGTTTATGAACCTCCTGAATTTGAAGCAGTATCTTTGTGTTCCTCAAGGATAAATAGCAGAAGTTGTATAGATATAGATTGCTATTCTACTACACTCTCTGTGTTACTAACTTTGCCCTTGAAAAATTCTGAACATTGCCTATGACTTTTTCTGCCAGTAGCAAAAAGGGCAGACATATCTGATTCAGCCAAAATCACTGACAGTAGCCAGGCCCCATGGAGCTCCTTCCCAGATGCAGCCTTCTCTTGAACTGCCAAAAACATCTGGACTCATCCTGGGTAGATGCTTTTTAAGTAGTCAGGGGTCAGCTGACCTGCAGGTCATTGAGGTAGCCTGATTCTTGCACGTTCTTTGGCACCATATGGTGTGTACCTTGGTTGGCTAAACACAGCAATGGGACCAGACATTTTCTTACAAGGCCATTTCCCAAGAGACAGTAATAAGGAAGAAAAATAAACCCTTTTGTACCCATTAATATTTACTGACATGGGCTGTTGGGCAGTTACGCTGGGTTCTTCAAGGGGCATCTCTAAAATAAGCCTTAAAGCATTGTCTAAACACAGATGACAACTTATGGGGCATCAATATCGTATATGCATATTTTAGTTTCCATAGGGACCCCTTTCTTTGAGATCTCAGGAAGCAAGAGTCCTGGGTTTCAAGGGTCAGTAAGCCAGGTAGTACAGTGAAGGCCCCTGATTAGTCCTTAGAATTCTTCTTTCATGACCTTATGTACTTGCTTCCAACACCAAATGCTTAACTGGAGAATTTCCTTCTTAACCTTGGATAGTGTTATAATATCATTAGGCCCACTTTACTCTTTATTTACAGAAAAAAGAAACCACCTTGCAGCCTAGAAGTCTTTAGCAGATGCAAAAAAGAAGCACTGAAATTTTAACAGAATAGAATCCAACAGCACACCTCTAACATCCCCGTGTCCAGACTGTGTGAGCCAGGGCCCACCATCATGCCCTGGGCACTTTTTGTCAGTACCACAAGACCAATGGAATGGCATAAACAAGTGATTTTCTAGTCCTACTTTCTCGAAATAGGGCACTTGGTGTCTCTACCATCTGCTAAAGCTCCTCACATTGCAGTACCGGCTCAAATGCCTGACCTCTCTCCCTTGGAAAGAAAAATGAGAGGAGACTATAAATCAGTGCTGAGGCCTTTCTTTCACTTTGGTCCTTTAAGTGAAGTTAAATGGTGGTTGTCTGGTGCAGAGTGTACCTGGAGTGTGCTCTCAGGAACTGAGGGCCACCACACAGCCTGACCAAGCCCAGTCTCTGTCATCTGAATGTTCTTCTCCTAGACCTGAGGCCACTTGTTCAGGTTTTCTTTTTCTTTTCTTGTTTCTGGCAGTGTTGGCACCCAGAATCAGGCTGCTCACAAACAGACTGCAGGGTTGCTGTCATGGAAAGTGTCTTTTATGAAAAGAGTAACTTAAACCCCAGCAGCCTGCCCATATGTTCAAGCCTAAACTGTGCAATGGCAATGCAAAGGACTGTGCACGGATTTTGGAAAGAAAATAGGAAACTACTTCTTTATGAAGGAAATGCAAGCACTAAGCATCATTTTAACAATTGAGTAGGAAAGAAATATAACTTGAAAGGAATTTCATTTGGGGGCAAGTTTTGTGCAAAATACCTTTTGACAACAGATGAGAAAACATTGTTAAAAGAACTTCCAAGAACAGCATTAAAATTCAAAACAACTGATTTTTACATAGTAACCACATCTCTCTTGCTACTTCTGCCATCAAATTATCCCAAAATAATAGAAGAGATTTCTGGACCTCTTCTCTTAACTTTTGTTAAGAAGGTCGCTTTGCCTACCAACCAGGGAACATCCTTGGAGGCAATAATTAGCTGGTGGGGTATGTGGTTGAAATGAAGGAGGAAGCCTGGAAGGGAAGACACCCAACCCTAAATCATATGCTTATTTTAAATGGAATATTAAATTAAATTCCTCACAATGAAGGTATTCCTGACAGTGTGGCTGTCAGTCACTCCTTGTTCTGACATCACATTGTGGGAACATAGTCACTGCCACATTGCAGAGGGCTGGTGTCCCTGGTAAAGATGATGCATATCATGTAAACCACATCACCAAGATCAAAGTCTGCCTCTTTCATGGAAGCCAATACATGTCAAACCTCATTCCAATCAAATCGTCCGGAAATGAATTCAAGATGAATATGTCATAGAATAATGTGACAGTGGCATTGCAGAAGGTCAGGGGTGATTGTTTCAATGAGAAAGTCGTCAAATATTAATTCTAGAACATCCAGATGAGTAGGCATTGAGGGAGATTAGCCGGCTGCTGGTGGGATGTTGTGTCATTAATTTGTGTGCAAATGTATCGAACACCAAAGTGTTGTTCTAGGTTTCATTTAAACTCAAGAAATATGTCCAATTCAAAACTAAATGTAACTGAAAGACAAAAAAGCCTTTTCCAACATAAAGCAAGAATAAAAGCAAAACCTCCACACCTTCAGCAAACAATATTTTAAAAAGGATTTTTCACTTACTAGACTCTTTCAGTGTGTTTCGGTAAAGCCGTAAACGTTTCCTCATCACCAATGAGGTCTTGTATCTCATTTTCTGATTTTGAGCCTGTTGAGGAAGAAAACGAGAAACACTCATTAAACAATTCATAGGTGTTTCTGTAAGATTCTGTGGCCAGAACATGGGATTGAAAGAAGGTGCTGGTCTTAAAAAACAAAACAAAAAAAACCTCTTTCAATCTTTTTTTTTTTTTTTTTTTTTACCATTTTCAAATGTGGAAGCTAAGAAAAAAGACTCTGGTGGAACTGCTCATATTTATTGCAAAATGATGTTTTTATAATAAAAATATAGAAAAAAATTTTCCAGATAGATTTTTACCTGAAATTCATGTGTTGTTTTGTTTTACAAGCCAAAGTAAATACTCTTGTCAATGTTAAAAAAAATCTATGCCTTCTAGAATTTGAATTATTTTATGTGAAGACTCCATCACTTATCCAATGTAACCTTTGTGACATATAGTAAAGAAGGCCCCTATTTTCCAAGAGGTTAGTTAAAAGGTTAAAAATCTTAGTTGTACACATTGAACTGAGAAAAGGCAAATTTATTTGCAGAGTTTGATATCTTGTTCTTTCTGTGGTGGTGTGAAATCCTTTAGTCTCAGATGACCCATGCCCCCAGACCCACTTAGGAGCCATCACTGGTTAAATTTTTAAAGTTAATTCATACCTAAAAATATATTTAAAAGTACAGTTTGGTCCAGGCTGTCCCTGTTATGTAGTTGAGAAGATTAGAAGTAACACGTCCTCCTCAGGATACATGTATTACTTGTCACTGGCTGGAATTTCCCAGCCTTTGGCCTTATAAATCCCTAAATGCATCCTGAGGAACTCCAGCTAAAGGCAGTGGAGCAACACAGATGATCCACCTAGCTCTGACTGTCGATTTGGCCTAGAAAGAAAAACAGTCATTCAAAAGGTCTCAGACTGGACAAACACAGCAAGCCCTCTGTCAATGAGGACTGTCTGCCTATCTTGACGCTCTAGTCCACAGAACAAGCAGTTGTTTAACTTGTTGAACCACAGGCCAAATCCAACTGGGGCTCTGCTATCTCAAAGGGTATCTAGTTCCCTATGTTCAAAGATCTTTCTCTGTCTCCTGGGCTTCCAACCTGCCCTGCAACTAGCTAGTTGTTTCCACCTTCCCCTCTCCCATCTTTTCTGTCTACTCCTGAGACATGGTAGGAATAAACTCACCTTTTCCCAGAGGATTTTATTTATTTTCAATTCTTTCTAACCAAAAGGCATCGTTTTCCTCAAGGTAATAAGCTCCTTCCAGCACAGATCAGGAAAGAAAGGAGACCCAACTTTGCATTCCTACAGAAAGGCAGCATGCTGGGTGTCCTCACTCTGAAATCTCCTCATGGCAGGATATCTGGCACCGACAAATCCTGGTTGGTTGGCAATAATAGAATATACTTTTTTTGCTTCTGAGGGAAATGGGTGTGAGGTTCCCAAGAGACCTCTGTCCACCACTGCTGCCCCAGCCCAACTTTTAACAGGTCTGGATCATTTCTGTCCCTAGGTCTTGTCAGCCCTTTGTGGCTTCCAAACACTTCTGTAGGCATGCAAATAAGTGGTGCAGAGGTTGGACAAGGGTGAGCAAGAGACCTTAAGAAGCTTGTGGCAGCTCTGTCACCTGGCCTGTGCATAGAACCAGGGTAAACATCTTTTGATTCTAGTTCTGACAGCACTTAATAAGCCAGCTATCTCGATCAGTCAGGAACGATAAAATTTTGGAGCTCCCTTGGGCCCTTAGATCCATGATATAGAAGCCTGGAACAGGGCTCCGTTTGATTTTCCTTCTGACCAGGTCTTCCTATATTAGCTGACCAGCCACCCAATAAGTAAGTCGGAAGCACATTTAGGGTCACACTGGTATCTGCCTTCCACCCTAAATCTTGAGAAGAAGAAAAGGTGCCAGGGACCCTCAGTGGGTGATAAGGCAAGAAAGTAGGGAAGTGCAAAAGGGATTCTATCTACGGTGACAGTGGCTACCCATGGTGGGGTCGACCTAGTTGGCACAGGCCTGTCTAAGGTCAGAGGTCAGCAGTAGCTACCGATTTCTGTTCCTGAGCTGCTAGACCAGGCCTTTGCGGTCAGTTGCGCCTGCCTCTGCTGCAAAGCTCGGCCCTAGCAGGCACTAGCAAAACCCCCCAAAGCCGCTGAGAGCTAAGGAGCCAAAGAGGAAACCTATGCCTGGCCTCTGTCTGCTGCCAGCCTTCCTCAGCTGCACCCTATACCTCCCTGGCTACCCTCTTTGGGGCCCTAATGCTCCAAGAAGTTGACCTGAAAGACTGGGTTTTGCGAAGTTCTCATGCTCCTGTTGTCTAGAGGGAGGAGCTCCGGTTTCCACCAGCATGGTGCCGAAGACTGGGCAACTTCTAGGTATCCAGAGTAAAGTTTCTATCAGGGATTCACCTTCAGGTCCCCAAAATGCAAGCGTCTAAGATAGAGGATGGGAAACCTGTGCCGTAGAGGGTTGTTACCCGGTCAGTACTATCGGAAAGGTGAAGAAATATGACAGGAACCCAAAGGGAGCCTACAGGCAATGCCTGCCCGCCAGAGACCCAGCCCTCCATTGCCTCCTCCCTATTTCTAAGACTTTGCTGGCTCCCAGTTGTCTCTGTAGACCATTCGTCAAGCCCAAACTTTCAGGCTCAGCTTTCCAAGGAGTGCTGACTCTTTCTTTCACAGCCCAACTCGCTTCTCGTTTTATTTGTAACTAATTTCCAGTGTCCCTGAGTCTAGGGTGTTGTTCAGAATCCTAAAGGCTGTGGCCTGCTCCCCAGAGAACTGGTTGCAGCTCTCATTCGCATCCAAGAGAAAGGAAGCTAAGTCCCAATCCCGCAGCCTGCAGCTCGCTGACAGCGAAACCTCAGCGGTCAGCTGAGGACCAGCGTGAGCGAGGGCACCAAGCCGCCGCAGCGGGAGGAGCCAGCAGCCTCAGCCAGGATGTGAAGTTCCCTCACGGTGTTGCCAGCCACTCTAATTTGGTTTTTTGACCCAAGGGAGATAAAGCCAAGACTCTCCCCGAAATCCCTGTAGAGGCTTGGCAGAGACGCTGCCTGTAAGGGCCACTCCACCCTCAGCTTCCCGGCACTGACCCTAATCTCCAAGCAAGGGCCACTTGTGCCCTTTTTATGCCTACAGTGGGGCACCCAGGCAGCTGACAAGTAAGGGAAGTAAGACAGGCTGGCGACAACTGCTCTTGGTGCCTGTGTCAGTAGGAGATCCATTGGTCCTTCCTGCGTCCCCTCCTCCTCAAAGGAAGGGATGGACTCATCCTCAATACTGCCCCCTCTATGGAAGGGCCCCCTCCTCCCTTTAGAGCCAGTGGGGTGGGGCCTATATCAGAGGTTGGGGGGCCAATGAAGGGGGAGATCAGGGAGAAACTGGCTGGGCCTCTTCCCCTAGAGGAGTTTGGGTGCCAAAGGCCCCCCACAAGAATACTGGCTATGCTGCTGGGATGTAGATCTCTCATCTCTGTCCCCTGGACTTCAGCACTTACCCTGCTCCACCTGTTGCCAGGATCACCTCATTTCTGCTCATCACTTCGGGATGGCGGAGGGGGGATCACAAACCCCGCCAAGCCTCTCTTTGTGGTTCCAGCGAGGTGGTCATCCTTCATGTCGCCGTTTCCAGCTTTCGGGAAGCAGTTAGGGAATGTATGATGAAGCAGAAATGAGCCGTCAGGATGATATTTTAATGGCTTATATGTCACGTTGGTGCATGTGGCTTTGAACTGGAGCCGCTTTCATTTCCTGCAGAGAGCGCCGCAAATCCCACTTGATAACTTCTACAACCCACAACTTTTTTTTTTTCCTCGCACTCACTCTTATCCTGTATATTTGGTTGGGTTTCCTAAAAATACCCTCTTGTCAACGTCCCTATTGGGTTTTCCACAGACTGGAGAAGAGAAGACTGACTTTTCTGTTTTGAAGAATTATTTTCCCTCCCCCTCCCAACAGCTACCCTTCCCCCTCAGATCCCCTCCCTTGGTTTTCTTTTTGAAAGGCAAGTGAGGTGGGTTCAATATTTGCTCTCCCTAGTAACAGCAGTAGTGCAGCCTCTAGAGAAAACTTCTTTTTGCAAATAAGGTTTTCATAATTCTAGCATTCAACTTCCCCTTGTAGGCATCAGAAGGGAATAAGTGGCTCGAATATTGTTTTAAGTAAAAAAAAAATACATTTAATTTTTTGAAAACACATTCAAATTCTTTCCTCTACTCTTCACCTAGTTCCAGTCAAAGTTAGAGAAAATGCTGAGCTGTTGAACGCAGACTTGTTGCTGGAAACAGAACATTTGTAATATTTTCTTCTTTCTAAAATTCTTACTCCCCTTCACAAACGTTGGGCCGGATCCTTTCACATACGAGGAAGCCGTCCCTGACACAGAGCCTGACTTTTAACCAGAGAGCACAAGGAAAGGCCAGCTCAGTTTGCCATCTCCAAACCAGAGCCTAGTCTCTGAGAAAAGCAGAAAAGCACAGGGCGAGGAATGGCCACTGCAGATCCTGTCTTCCTCTAAGTCCGAAAAGCCAGAGCTGGCCACAGGGAAAAAAACAATTCATTTTCATTTCGCGCTCGCCGGGGCACTGGTGAGTTTCCTAACCCGGCCGCCTGTGAAAGGATGGGTTGAAGCTTCTTTGTCTGGAAAGAGAGTTTAGGGCTCTGATTCAGCTGCAAAGAAGCCAAAAGAAGTTAGAAACAAAGGGTAAATTGAAGGATTCCGACTCTTGGCTTTTTGTGTTTTCCTTACTAGAAAATAATTAGACCTAATGAATATGCAGACTCACCGGCTAAACCCAGGGCCGAGCTGCTGGGTTTTAAACAGAGATGAGGAGAAATGCAACCCCCCCAATCTCTCTGCATTTTTCGAAATGCATAAATGTTGCTCGGTTTAATTGAGTCACAGGGATTTTTCCCCCTGCTTTTAAGTGCCATACTCCTCTACCTTTCAACAATCATTTTAATATATAGTCAATGGCTCTTTGTGGATGGGACAAAAAGCAACTACTCGCAGTTGTTGAATAGACTTTGCGCTGGGCAAAGACAGGTTAATCGAGGGCCGCATCACGAAAACAAGCGAGTGTTGTATGTTTGCACTGAATCCAAATGTCTGCATTTTCCTAACTAAATCAAAGGGAGTGTTATTTCTTTTTCTGCTCACTCATCTGAAGGTAAGTAAATTTTCTCTGGCGATCAAAAGCCTGGTCGGCAACAAAGACCGCGCCCGCTTTTTCCACCGTCCTGGTGTGGCGAGTTGTGGAATTTCAATAACTGTGACAAGGGTGACTGATTTGTGAACTAGAAAAGGTTTGAATGTCACAAAATTTACATTGGTCCTATCTTTCGAGGATTTAAATACCAAAAAAGTATTCGGGAGATCTCTAGGGAGCTTCGGGTAGTCCAGAGGAACAATGGCGCATTGGGAAATTTACAGTTTTACCTGAATGAAAGGGGCCCAGGATGGGAACAGGAGTGCAGAGGGAGGGGGATAGCGGGGCAGCCAAGGGAAAGGGAGCAGCAAAGAAGGAGAGAGGGGAGAGAGATAGCAAGAGACAGAGACAGATTTCAATTTTCTCATCAAACAAAACAAAACCCTAATAGCCCAGAGAGTTTAGCGCTCCCTAGCCCACCTGTGTCTAGGGGCCACGATAGGAGCGGAGGTTCAAGAAGTCTGACTGATTTGACAAAAGTGAGAAAAATTGAGTCTGCTAGTTACACCGAGAGATGATTATTTTTAAAAAAGTGAATTGAGTTTCCTAGTGTTCCTGATACCTTAAATTATAAACAAGAGAGGGACCAGGCAAGAAGGAACCAAACTTCAAAAGAAGCAAATAACAAAAGCTTCCTTTGCTGGCCTTGAAGGGAGGAAAAGGGAAAAAGAAAGAAAGGAAAGTTGCTGAATTGGGACATTCTGGAAGTGCCTTTGCTGTGTTTACCAGCCCCGCGCACGCCTCCAGCTCTCCAAGATGCCCGAAGTCTCTACCCTCTAAACGCTCAGCAGTGAGGAGGGGGTGGAGGAGAGGGAGAGAGAGAGAATGAGCGAGGGACAGGGAGAGAGAGAGAGAGAGGAGGGAGATGGAGAGGGAGAAGGAGAGATGACTGTAAGAAGGAAAAAGAATCATGGCTAAAAAGGAAAAATTCCGTGAGAAGAGGGCAAAAAATTTGGCTAAAAAAAAAAGTTGCTACTCCTGGCAGCTCTGTTTGTCAAAAAGGGATGTCAAGCGCTTTACAATACCTGGGATTGATGAGGCGGGCGGGCCAATGAGCTGCGCGCGGCGCCTCGGCGCGCCCTCCGTTGGCGCGGCATCTGCGGGCGGGGGGAGCGCGGGCGCACCAATCAGCGCCCGCGTCCGCAGCACGTGACGCCTCCCCCTGCTCCCATTCATCAAGGGGGGGACGGTGTCGTCCTTTCAATTCATTTATCTGCAGGAATGATTGCTGCTATCAGTCTCGCGCTCACCGCCCGGCTGAGGAGGTGAAAGTTTCTCCCCAGGAAGATAAACCGCAAAAGACAATATTGTGCATGATTTGCGCCTTTTCTTTGCCTTTTTCTCCTCCCCCCCCCTTTTTTTTTTCTGCAAAAAGCTGAGAAGGAAAAAAGGAGAGTGAAGGAGCGAAGAGGCGAGCCTGAGCGAAAGGAGAGAGAGAGAGAGAGAGCGAGAGAGAGAGAGAGAGAGAGAGAGAGAGAGAGAGAGAGAGAGAGAAGAAAGGAGGACCAGGGGTAGTGGAGAAGTGAGGAGGGGCGCGCGGCGCGAGGCGGAGAGAAGGCGCGAGCAGTCCTGACCGGCGCTCACATTCCTCTATGCCACAAATCCGGGAGGAAGTTTTTTTGGGGGGCTGAGATGTTGCATGCCTTTCCCCGGGCAGCCTTGACGCGAGGCCCTCTCGGCAGAGACTGAGCGGCGAGAAAGTGCGAGCCGGGGCGGCGGGGTTTGCGCGGCGGGCGCCGGAGCCCGCCCGACTCGCAGCCCGCAGCCGTCCGGCTTCCCGGAGCTTGGCCGGGAGGGCGCCCGGACGCGCCGCGCCGCTGCCTGCAGGCTAAGACTTCACTAGGTGGGTCGGCTCCCCCTCCCTCCTCCTCTTCTTCCTCCTCTTCCTCCGCCTCTGTTCTCCTCCTCCTTCTCCTCCTCCTCCTCCCTATTTTCCCTCCTCGGCGGGCGACGGTGGGGGGGGCGGGGGAGGCCGGGGCTTGCCCGGAGCAGCCACGATGCTCCTGGACGCCGGCCCCCAGTACCCCGCGATCGGTGTGACCACCTTCGGCGCGTCCCGCCACCACTCGGCGGGCGACGTGGCCGAGCGAGACGTGGGCCTGGGCATCAACCCGTTCGCCGACGGCATGGGCGCCTTCAAGCTGAACCCCAGTTCACATGAGCTGGCCTCGGCCGGACAGACGGCCTTCACGTCGCAGGCGCCCGGCTACGCCGCTGCTGCGGCCCTGGGCCACCACCACCACCCGGGCCACGTCGGCTCCTATTCCAGCGCAGCTTTCAATTCAACGCGGGACTTTCTGTTCCGCAACCGGGGCTTTGGCGACGCGGCCGCGGCGGCCAGCGCACAGCACAGCCTCTTCGCTGCTTCGGCTGGCGGCTTCGGGGGCCCACACGGCCATACGGACGCCGCGGGCCACCTCCTGTTCCCCGGGCTTCACGAGCAGGCGGCGGGACACGCGTCACCCAACGTGGTCAACGGGCAGATGCGGCTTGGCTTCTCGGGGGACATGTACCCGCGGCCGGAGCAGTACGGCCAGGTGACCAGCCCGCGCTCAGAGCACTATGCGGCGCCGCAGCTGCACGGCTACGGGCCCATGAACGTGAACATGGCCGCACACCACGGCGCCGGCGCCTTCTTCCGCTACATGCGCCAACCCATCAAGCAAGAGCTCATCTGCAAGTGGATCGAGCCGGAGCAGCTGGCCAACCCCAAAAAGTCGTGCAACAAAACTTTCAGCACCATGCACGAGCTGGTCACGCACGTCACTGTGGAGCACGTCGGCGGCCCGGAGCAGAGTAACCACATCTGCTTCTGGGAGGAGTGTCCCCGCGAGGGCAAGCCCTTCAAAGCCAAATACAAACTGGTCAACCACATCCGTGTGCACACGGGCGAAAAGCCTTTCCCCTGCCCCTTCCCAGGCTGCGGCAAGGTCTTCGCGCGCTCCGAGAACCTAAAGATCCACAAAAGGACGCACACAGGTACGGAAACTGCTGTAAGACACCTTTCCCCATCTTGGGCCTGAGACCTGAAATCCCACAATCCGCGGCTGGGACCCACAAAGCCAGCCTCAGTGGGGTTCGAGTGTCTTGATTCCGGCAGGCAGGCAGCGGAAGTTTGTGCTGATTTTAGTACGGGGCTTGAAAATATCTCGAAACCGAGGGCGGCGAACGAGAAGGATGGGGTTATAGATTTTTTAAATGAGGAATAAAAAGGTTGTGGAAACAGGAAGCCAAGCTAAGCTTGGCAGAGCCGTTGACACTCGAAGCCGGGCGAGGTGGCCGCCTCTCGGCACCGCGGAGGCACCAGCCACTCCAGCTGCAGACAATCTAACCGGTTGCTTACGGTCAACAGCCTTCTCCACGACTTCACTGAGGACTGTGTTAAATGAAAGGGCGGAAGAAGTTGAGATCAGGTTAAGGAACCTAGAAAGATACAAAACAGAAAAGGCCGAAAGAAAAGGGGAATGATGGAAAGAAGTCCAATAATTTGGAACTGAGGGGGCTTTTGCAGGCTTATACATATATGCAAAGCCCAATTTTAAGTAAGGGTTTGAGACAGGTCTTGAGGGGTGAGGGAAGTTGGTGAAGGGTGAGAAAGTCTTTTTTGGTCATATAGATTCCATAGAGAATGTTTTTAAAACGCTGGATACCCGCGTAGGCCTTTCAAAATAGAGCAGCTGGAGAGCTATTAAAAAAGAAAGAAAGAAAGAAAGAAAGAAAGAAAGAAAGAAAGAAAGAAAGAAAAAAGGTTCGTGACAACCTGGAGCTACAGGCTAAAATAGGCAGAATCTTCAGGCCCCTTGGACCCAGGAGATGGGGAAACCAACCTCTGTTTGGGTTTGTAGGGACGATGTCTAAAAACCGGGCATTTGGAACTTTCCATTCAACGCCTGAGCCAGGAAAGAATTTGGCGCCTAAAGTGTGAATGTTTGTAGGGGGTCGGGTGGGGGAGGTGTGGAGGGGGTGCAGAGCGTCTGGGAGGGAATGAGGGGAGGAGAGAAGAGCAACACAGCAGGAGAATTCAGCCTGGAATATGACTAGACATCAGGAGCAAGGTATAGCCCTGGGCAGGAAAGCCAGACCTGCTGCCGCTCTAAAAGCTAAAAATCCACTATTATTTCAATTATTATCGCCAATACAACCTAAAAATAACATATAGATCTCATATTCTTGGAAATTGGTTAGATGTTTGTATTTCACTGCACACGAATATGTTGAAGTCTCAGACTTGTAACCTTGCAAAATATTAATCTTTGGTTGCCTGATGATGATGATGAGGGTGATGATGATGGTGATAATGATGATGATGATGGTGATGATGATGATTTTCTTATTTAAGCTTTAGGAAAGAGCCAGGTGGTTTGTCCTAACAAGACCCGTTTCTTTCTCGCCTTTCGCACCAGGGGAGAAGCCCTTCAAGTGCGAGTTCGAGGGCTGCGACCGGCGCTTTGCTAACAGCAGCGACCGCAAGAAGCACATGCACGTGCACACGAGTGATAAACCCTATCTCTGCAAGATGTGCGACAAGTCCTACACGCACCCCAGCTCCCTGCGCAAACACATGAAGGTAATCGCCACGCTCTCTCCGCCCACCTTCCGGGCAGAAGCCGTGAATCGGGCGGCAAGAGGCAGCTGGGCGGCAGCAGGAGTTAAGAGGAGGCTGGAAGGCGACAGCTCCACTCTGTTGATCGGAGCTGGGCAGGAATTGGAAAAGTGCACAGGCGCACCCACGGCCGTTTTAAACTCACTGTTTCATAATGCAAATAAAAAAAGAAGTGAGTGCTCGGCAGGGGCAGTGGGTGACTTTGGCTCCGGGCTAGGGAGCCGGGGCTGCAACCGCGCCGCTGGCGCTGCTGGCGCGGCGGACGCTGCCGCCATTACGCCGGCAGCTAGAGCCCAGGAATTGGGGTCCCGCGCCCAGCTCGAGCACTCACTCGTTCGCTCGCATAGATCTGGGCGAGCAAAGTGGCGGGAGAGGATCTCGCCAGGCTCTGGCCTCCTTCCCGAGCCCCTATTCTTTGGCGAGCGCTCCACAGCGCAGCCTCTGCGGTAGGGCCGTGAAGGGGGAACCAGATCGAGCTTCAGGAGTCTGAGATGGGACGGGCATGGCAGAGCCTGGAGAAGAGGGCGCGCTGCCTTCGTGGGCCCGGGTGGTCACCGTGCCGGTTCTTTATCTACGTAAAAACGCAACTTTATTCCCACAGGTCCACGAATCCTCCTCGCAGGGCTCGCAGCCTTCACCCGCCGCCAGCTCGGGCTACGAGTCCTCCACGCCGCCCACCATCGTGTCCCCCTCCACAGACAACCCAGCCACCAGCTCCCTGTCGCCCTCCTCCTCCGCGGTGCACCACACGGCCGGCCACGGCGCACTCTCTTCCAATTTTAACGAATGGTACGTTTAAAATCAGAAACAAAACACCGAACAAAACACTATTTAAGAGACTGAGCATACGCGTAGACACATTATTGAAAGCACCCTGCGAATCAGCAGCAGACCCCCAACACACAGACCCCGCAATCCCATTTTGTTTTAAATCAGCCTATAGGCCCAGGACCGAGTAAGACAGCATCAAGCCTTCTTAAAATATTTCACTTTTTTCCTTTTCCTTTTTTTTTTTTCTTTTTCTTCTTTTCTTCTTCTTCTTTTCTTTTCTCTTTTTTGGCAAAAGCTTGGCAGCTGAGGTGTGGTAGGGAGGTCGAGGACGAAGAGGCCACCTGACCAAATGCCGCCAACCCCGGGGCCAATTCTTGTTAGATTGGAACAGGCTTTCTGGGGACTCGGCTTTTTTTTTTTTTTTTTTTTTTTTTTTTTTTTTTTTTTTTTTTTTTTTTTTTTTTTTTTTTTTTTTTTTTTTTTTTTTTTTTTTTTTTTTTTTTTTCCCTTTGCTTTCATGTAAATACAGAATTATTAGCTTAAAGTTGTTCTGTTGGATTCTGTAAATAGTTCTATCTCGGTTGGAGCGGGTGGGTGGGATCGTGGCGTTTTGGTCTTTGCATTGGGGGGAGGGGCTGGGAGGGGGAGGGAGGGGGAGGGGTGGGTGGCCCAAAGCCAACTGTTTGTACTGAATGGCAAGAATGTCCTAGTAAATGTGTACCAAAATGTGAATTACTTTGTATGATTACAGTCTCCACGTCGATCTAACAGAATATTATTGGTATTAATGTGCTTTTTTTGTATAAAGTGCAAACATTTCGTCCCAAAGTCTAAGTACTTTAGTGCAGTAAGATGTTGTTCCACGTCCTGTCAAGAATTCGTATAGCCTGGATCTGCGTGTCAAGCTGTTCCATTTGTTTATGTAAAGTGATATTAAAAAGATATAAACTATACCTGTCCATTGCTTTTGGCAAAAGATACAACCACATATGTATATAATTCCTAGTTTACATATTTATCCGCATGTAAAGGGCCGGTTTATCCATGTTACAGCTTTTCAATATTTATGGCTAGAAAAATCTCGTATGTACACTTTAGTTTCCAGAACTGTTTGGTAACCTTTCGTACATTATTAAAGATTCTTAAATCTCAGTGATTGTGGTAGGAATTTCTTCTTCACACTCCCTCACCCCTCAGCAACCTGCTGCCTGTTCTGCCAGGCTTAGGCTTCTTTAGGAGAGCTCTCCGTCTCCCTTGCCTTCCTTTCCGTCATGGTAGGTCATATAAACATGATAAATGAACGCTACCCTGCTGCTTCTCAGAGAGGGTGTAATTAGTATTTATATCAAAATTTATGAAACAAATTTTCGGCCGCAGTATAATTTAAATGACCTTTGCAGACGTAGAATAACAACCATAAAAATAACAGAAATAGATTGCTCAGGCGACATCAATATTAATGTAGGAGAATTGTGGGAAGCTCAGGGGCTTGCTCGGCAATGTTGCAAATGAACTTGCAGCCATGGGCTGTGCTGTCCCCCAAATTCAATTCCTGGGCCTGAAACCAGTTTGCAGATTTACAATGTCATATTTTAAATTACTGTCTTCAATTAAACCATTTATGGCCATAACTGATTTTCAGAATGTGGATGCATGCTATTCTGGGCCTTCATTTTTTTAAAAATTTTGGTATAAAAGTAAATGTTCATAAAGCGTTTCTGTTATGTTTTTTCAAACATGATGCTAATTTAAATTAATTACTTCCTATGATATGTTATTATTCCTATAATTTTGCTACTGTTATTAGTTCTTTCAAAAATACATCTAGAGCAGAGAATTATTTTATGTAATTTGATTATCTTTCTATCTCTTTTATTTATTTCTCATTTACTTAAGAAATTTGTTCCATTGGCTGGCGTTGATACAGTAAATTTGTAAATGAGGAGACAATATAAAAAATCTAAATTACTTGTGCTTAATGACTGTGGCAGAACGCCTTTTCTCTAAATCAGATTGTCTTTCTTGCAGTTTAGTTTGATAGATTTGCAAGCTATGCTGCTTCCACGAAGTTAGCTTTGCTGGTAGGAGCACAGGCTTCTTTGTCTCTGGTTGGAGCCTGCATGATCGCCCCATTAGGCAGACAACGTAGCTAGAGATCACAAATCAGGCCCTTGGCTATGGCTGCAAAGGAGTAGATGTATTAAAAGCCCTCTGCAGAACCTGACCTCACTGTAGGCAAGGAGGGACACTGGTCTGCTACTTGTAGTGTAACAGTGTGTGTTGAGAAAGTCACAGGGCAAAGGGCGAGAACCCTTAAGGACTTCCATCTGTTTTAAAGTGATATTATTTTTTCAGATCACATCCTTGACCAGTTACAAAATAAAATGTTACATCATCTTTAAAAATACTTAATGTTTTGTTCCTTTCATCTCTTGCTATTTGTATGTGTCACTCTTAGTCCACAAAATCTGATTTGATGAGGAAGGGTTTTGCTGTATTTCTGGTAGCCCATAAAAATCTGAAGATAGTGTTTAACTTTAAAAAAATTATTGCCATCACTACTGTAATATTGGTCTTTTATGAAAAGAGCGCCACCTTGCAAAACTTGGTGAGATTTGAGAAAGTTGAATGCCTAAGCAAGAGTTGCTGGTAGCTGCAAAATTTTTTGAGACCAAAAGCTGACCCTATACAGCTTTGGAGTTTAGAAAATGATTTACAGGGTAGTATTTCAAGTTACTCCAGACATTGAGCTCAATAGTTAAAAATAGAGGACTAAAGATAGCTCATTCCATTTGAAGGTTAACTGTTCAATTAATAATCTTCCTCCTTTTCATTAGAGATAAGATTGTCTGGGAACTTATTATAAAAGTATGATAATGATAATCATAACAGTACATGTGTAATATTTGCAGTGCATTAGAAAAGGTAGAAAATTATGAATTTATTTTTGCTCTGACCATTCCTAAACACACTTCCTTCAAGTTTGAAATCATAAATGTCTCATTGTTTGTTACAAACCTAATGCTTCTTTTACATTAATATCATGATGTAATAATTAAATATCACACTATGTATGGCATATGGTTTATGTAGACTATTTTAAAGACACATTTTGGAAGAAATGCTTAATACTACATTTTTAAAATCTTTATTTGAAGCTCAGGTAATAATTTAAGGAGTCCTCTGTGTATGTATATATAAATAATCTTACATCAAAAGAACTTTTTGAGTAAAAATTAACACTTATGCCAATACCCTTCCTGAATCCTCTTTTCAATATCCTCCACAAAGAAAAAGTCATTAGTGATGTAAGTCACCTAAAATAATGCAACTTACATGTAGTCTATTATTTTGTTGGTACCTTTAATGTCTGTTTCTTGAGATGTATGCTTCATACTTTTCTTCATGGGCTATTAGGTTTTGAAATACATGAATGTGAACAGCAAAATATATTGTTAGACTCTATTTAGCAGGAGCAGAATATGCTGCAAATGGCTGGTATCTGGGTGTAGCTGTAGATTTTGAGTTAGGCGAAGGCCATTCTTGTTCACATTGTGGCTACATTGTATTCTGGATACTAGGAAATGATTAGAACATCTAACAAATTATTAAACTGGTATTTTGTGTCAACAAAAAATGCCGAGTATGAGCAATAATCATATTTGAGAAATGAAGAGAAATGAGTTGTGTTATGTGTGTGTACATTTATAGAGCGAGCACAGAAATATACAAGCACCATTTATATGGGGGCTAAGTCATTTTCAAACATTTCAGGTCCTTTGTTTTCTTCTTCAAAAGATACCCCCAACTGCTTTAAGCATTTGCAGCTGATGATTTTGATTTTTTAAAGTCAAGCATTCAAGTTAACCTTTAAGAAGCAAACCACCTCCAAAAGAAAGATGTAACCTTTCAATTACCTCATCTGCTTATCTTCTTTTTTTTTTTTTTTTTTTTTTTTTTTTTTTTTTTTTTTTTTTTTTTTTTTTTTTTTTTTTTTTTTTTTTTTTTTTCTCTTTTTCTTTTCTTTCTTTTTTCTTTTTGGCTTTAGCTGACAATAAAAACAGCACTAACCTTCTCTGCTGATGGGCTTGGTATTTAGATGTCATTATTTGTGATTGTGAAGTTTTCTGAGAACTTTTAAAGGTGGGCACAGGCAGTACACCACCGAATGCCTCGCTCACCTCCAAGCCTTCTGAAGTTCCCTTTTGGAGGGCAAGGTGCAGTTAGTGTCCTGGCACCTTGGGGCCGTGTTGGTGGAGTTAGTACCTGAGCACACCGCCTCCCAGGAAGTAACTCGGAGACGGTCCAGGGAGGGAAGCTTTCCGTTCAGCTTAAGTTGCTTTGAAGAGTAACATAGTCTAACATATTCGCATGGCAGGCTTGAGCTTGTTCTCTTAGTTGTTTGTGGACTAGGTTTTAAAAAAGAGGATTTTATTCAGCTGAAAATTTACATTTCTTACTTTTCTTAAAATTGAAACAATAATTTCTTTCGCTTTCTAGGTAGAGTTCTCACCTTCTAGTATCAGATGTAGTTCTTATAAATCTACTTTACAAGAGCAATAGTGTTGTTTTCATAAAGGTGTTCACAGTTGATATCACCCTGTTTGGCTTTAAAATTCTTGAAAATAGGGTGGCAGTGGAAAGATTCCTGCCACTAAATGTTGATTTACCCATAGTGCTTTCTTTTAGTTTTTTTTAAACCACTCCCCCTACCATCTGTAATGTGTGTGTGTGTGTGTTTGTACATATATATATATTCTTTTGAAGTGGTTAAATATAGAATATTAAGTTTTTTATGGGGTGACCATGCTGCAATCTATTGTTTTTAATGGTGTCCCTGAGTCTGAGGCAAGAAATGAGGCAAATGTTAAAAACTTACATGTCACATTCAAGCCTCTTTCTCAAGAGTCTACCACAAACTGTAATGCGCACAGAGGATGAACAATGCTCTCTAATCTGTGCATGGGTGGCTGGCTCCAGATCTCTCTTAGCACCGGAAACACATCAGGCCAAACTGGGGGGCTATTTTTACCCTGCAAGCTGGGATCTGTCATCAGTTCCTAAGGTCGATTTCCACTGTACAGTGGCAAGCTAAAATCGTATGAAGTTTCCAACTGATGCTATACTGGAGGTAAGTTTTTCAAGATTGAGAAAGCAGATTTCTCTGGTTGTGGGCAGCTCTGTAAGCATCTGTATGAGAACACACAGGTCGTGGAAGCCACACAGTGGTATTCCCACCCCGAGCACACGCAGCCATCAGCCCCGGGGGCGCGGAACGCCTTTGTAACGTCTTCTCTCACAACAGCCCGGTCGCTCGGAAGGCCTAGCACCTGAGCAAACAAAACTGTCTTCACTTTTGCCTTTTCTGTAACAATTCCCAGTAAGCTACAGAAAACAAGGGCAGAGGCGGATGCAAGAAGCTCATACTGTGTTGCACTTCTCCACAGTATTTTTTTCTATCCTGGAAAATCAACCCCTATGGCAAAGAAATCTCAAGTTGTGAAGGAAGAGGAAGCCGGGCAAAAGCGGATGGGCGAGATGGGGTGCCCAAAGAGAAACGTTTGCCTTGGAGGCTCTCTTCCAAGGAGGAGAAGCGGGAGTGGGGTGGGTGTGAGGGTGCAAGCCGGACGGCCTGCGGCGCCTCCGCGCGGACCCGGGCCCGACCTTCACCCGCAGCCGCAGGCGCGCCCGCAAGCGGCCTCGGGCCGGGCGAGGGCGGTGCGCATGCGCGGGGGCCACGTGCTGATGCATATGCATAACGCGCCCCGCCCGCGCGCGCCCAGGGCCCCCGAGGCCCGGCCGGAGCGCCGCTCTGGCCCGGCTCCCAAAAGAGTGCGACCGGGAAGCCGCACGTGTTTGTTTTCAGACCAGGCTGGTTTAAGTGAGTTCGCCAAGCCAGCAGCGCGGAGCAACCTGCGGCCAGCGTCACCACCGTAACTGCGAGGCGATCGGGCCCGCGGGATCTTCCCCTCCCCAGGGCTCTGGGTTAGGGATGCTAGTCATTCGAGGGGCTGGAGTAGAGTTTATATCCATGGCTCCCCCTACTCTTGTCTCTTGCCAAGCCGAAAGATGGTACCATGGCTTTTCTCGAACCCGGGCCTCTCTGAAGAACATGTCCCCTACACTCTGGCCCTAGAGAGGTGCCCTCGACCCTTGCTCAAATCTCGTCTAGTGTCTGCCTCTCCCCACCCAACCTCGTCACCCCTTTCTTCTGTGTGCACTTGCTCTCTGGCTTTATCCCCGTCAACCAGCACCCTGGGGCATCCTGATGTGGGGCATCGGGAGCTATTTACTGGCAAAGCTCTTAGAGTTTTCCCTCTGTCCGTCCCAAATAGTATTCAGCTGACCAAGATCATCCCGTTAAACTCACAACGCCCCTTGGAGATGCAAACATGCTTAGTGGAAGAAACTGCCCTCGCCTACAAACCATGAACCATGAATGAGAGGTTTGGGAAGAAGACCCAGCCATAGTTCAGGCGTTGGATTCCTGCTCTCCTCCTAGGGACATTTTTGGAGTTCTGTAACATCGCATAGTGTTTTGTGGCCAATGTCCTATTTTCAGAGGGAGTAAATAACCTGTGTGAAAGAGCGGCTAACACGGAGGACGGCAAAGGGCCCCTGTCTCTCCTCTTCTGCCACCAGCATCTGTGCCTGTGGGTGTCTGTGTTAAAATCCTGTGTCCCAGGATGACAGAAATGGTAGCCAATGGCTTCCAATTGTTCCTTGGATTTGTGAATAGGTAGAATCATTTTGCAATGCACACACCTCTGACTTCCCTGGCTGCCCTTAGGCGAGGCCTGGGTCGCTGCCCATTCACAGTGCAGTCTAACACAGAGCCAGTGCCAACAATGCCAGTTGCAGAATCCAGAAGCCATAGTGTCCGTTCACCTGGTGCCACCACTTGCCAATCCTTCAGCTTTGAAGCCGAGGAACGGAGAGGTTTTGCAAAGGTTCCTGCCAAGATGAGGCCTCTTTTTTTCTAGCCAGCCTTAGCCTCAGAGTTCAGTCTCAGTCTAGCTCCTTGTGCAGGTTCGGGCTCAAGGATGGCCAAAAATGCCTGGAGCTAGGTGCCTGCCTTTTCTCTCTCTGCCCAGGGCCGCCTAGGGCAGGGCCCACATGCCAGGCAGAAGCTACACACCCCTCCTCCTGGTCACTTTGAGGAACGTGGTTGGACCACTAGGGTTCCAGTTCTCCTGTTTCAGGCTTTCGACAGCCAGAGTGTCCAGACTAGTCAGGGGCACAGAATCTTTGAACCTTCGTCGCAGGAGCCATCCCGGGCGGGGGGTGGGGGGATCCTTTCACTATCTGAGTCTTTTTATGTTTGAATGTGGGGTAGGGGAAACGGTGCAGACTCTCCAAATTCGGAGTGAATGATAAAGACCTGTGTGAGGCTCTCTCAGAACAGAAAGCTCAAACCCAGCGTGGGTTCCCGCGGCTTTCCCCAAAGGCCAAGGCCCCAAGAACCCTTTTCATTTGGCGGAGGGCTTGAGGGAAGGGAGGGGCGGGGGCGGGCGCGGGCTGGGGTCTGCGAGCCGCTGGCCGGAGGCGGCGGACTTGCCCAGCTGCTGCGCTTGGCCGCCAGTTTCCAGCCCGGCTCCAAGGCGCTTACCCTCTCCTGGGCTGGAGAGTGGGGATGCTCCTTCCCCCCTCCCCCGCGTCCCGGGGTACGCGCCAGGGCCCTGGAGACCCAGTGACTGGTCTCGATGGCTGCTTGGAGGCTTTCTGGGCCTCCCGCGTCCCAGCCGATCTTAGTCTTTGGAGACTGCGGCGGGAGCCTAGCGGCTAAGGGAAGAGGGACCCCACAACCCGTGTAGGCGCTTTCCTGTTCCCCTCTTGCGCCTTAGGCTTGTCCAAATTGCCTGTCTCCGGCAGGACTGACTTTATCTGCCCGGCCTCTCTCAGCTGCCAACCTTACCCGAAATCTAGACCCCAGACCTGGTAAGTCGAGTTTATCCCTTACTCCGCCCGCCACCTTCCCGGCGGACGTGGCTGGCGACTGCGTGGCCTGAGGCGCCCGCCGTGAAGTTGGGCTGATTTTGGAAGAACCGCGCCAATTCGGCCTTTGCGGCTGAGCGTCTAGATGCTGACCTCCCCAGGGTATAGAGAAGTGTATCGGGCTCCAGAGGAAGGTGGGAG
The DNA here is from genome assembly GCA_004027025.1 of Myocastor coypus. Lineage (NCBI taxonomy): Eukaryota > Metazoa > Chordata > Mammalia > Rodentia > Myocastoridae > Myocastor > Myocastor coypus. Next base: position 28,388 of record PVJA010003988.1, on the reverse strand, counting down.
CAGGAAGGGCCCGGACTCGCGCTCCTGACTCCTCGTTGGCCCTGCGGGCAACAAAGCTGTCTTTTAAAAATCAGCGCATTTTATGGGTCTCTAAACCGGGAAAGGAAGAGGGGGATGGGGAGCCACCCCTGTCCCTAAGCCGTCTCTAATCACTAGAGTCTCCAGCCAAATTTACTTATGGTTTCTACTTGAATGTTATGAAATTAGTATTTAAAGTTAAGATTTGTATGCACTACAGCTTCTCAAATATACGTGCCTCTTGAGGACATTTTGACAATTACCTTGGCCACTAACACCACTTCCTACCCCCTGGAAAAAATAAACTTAATTTTGTAGCAGTTGTCTTAGGACACGTCATTTACATGTCACTAGCGCGAAGAGGGAAGGAAGGAAAGAAAAACAACCGTGGCATTTCTCGTTGGAGCTCCTGTGTGCTCTATTATTGAAATGTGAAAGATGGATTTTTTGGGGGGGAGGGGCAGCCAGGGCGCTGGAAGAGGGCTTTTGAACCACTTTGCCCTGTTGCGCGAGGCTGACCTTTGGCTGACACGGCCACGGAGCGGGCCCTTCGTTAACGAGGATTTGATACATTAGACATTCGAGCTAGGCGTGTAAACCCACGCTCGGAATCCAGATTTCGCTCAAATTAGTGTTCGAGGAAATGATCTTTGTAAGTCTCGAGGCTTAACCAAGTGTCAGGCTTGCGGGCCGATGGCTGCCTGAAAAGGGCAGCGAAGGATACCGGATAAAAGGCACATTCCTAGCTCTTTTAAACAAACAAATAAGCAAGAAACGAAATGTGACAGAAGCCCTTTGAATAATTCCTAAAATCCTCTACTTTGAGGCTATTCTTATAAACAAGGCTGATACTCTTCTAATAAATTTTGTTTGGTAAAACCCTAACTGCAAGCAATGTCTTGATGGCAATTGTTAAGAGTTACTGTAGTACTTTTTTTTTTTGTTTGTTTGTTTAAATGAAGATATAGCTATGTTATTCATGCTGGCAGAAAATACTAGCTTGTCATATCTTCCAGACAGTGAGGCATTCAAGGCTGGGCTAGTCACAGGTTTTTAAAGGTTTTTAAAAGTTGGCCCGTCTCTATCTGATTTGGTAGGACTCATCATCCCCTCAGTCTGGGACCCTGAAGGGAAGGCAGACTGACCGTCAAGTCCTGGAGCTTGCTCTCTGTGGCCAAATCTGCAGTGCCTGGGCCTCACAGGAGAGCCTGCAGTTGTTGCGATGTCGAGACCGAGAGGACACCTTGTTCTGGGGGAGAAGCGACTCCCTTGGTGCTTATTGATCCATTTGGGGGGAAGATGTCCTTTTATTAAGTTGCCATTAAAGCTCTAACTTTTCAAAATGCAATACCAGAAATGCTTTTCTTCTCTTGAAAACAAGATCAGTGCCTGCTAACTGCTCTTAAATGTGCTCCCACTGTAGTTCTGACTTCTCTCAGAGTGGAAGGGAGAGGAGGGAGGGAAACCTTTGCTCCCGCTCTCCAGTCTATGGCCCTTTCGCGGATAAAGTCTTTTAGCTGTTGGCCTGGGGAGAGTCTCCCTGCTGCCACACCAGTTTTCTACACCTGAGAGTGTTGTTTTGCACCTTTAGGTTTTCCTGGGACCATGCAAGGATTGTCGTGGGGACTCAAATTTACTATTAAAAAAAAAAAGTGTTAGGCCTGAAATCCTTGCTTTCGGAGCCTCTGCCATTAGGTTTTTCTGTCCTCTGGGAATACAGAAAAAGATGAATGTTATTTATTTATTTATTTACTTTTATTGGTACCATTTAGATACATATAATATTCATCCTAGGAAGTTTGTACTTGGAAAAGATGAATATTAATAGAGAAATGCAACTTCTGTCATTAAAATGATAAACTAACCTGAAGAACATTACAAGTAAGCAGTCTAGGAAAACATTCCAATAACCTAGAAATTCAGACAAGAAAGGGCCCACGAGAAGTTCTGATCACTGAGTTCCAAGCATGGGCCCGAGACTTCCCCAGTGGGGTTCCCCAGACCTTAGGATGTGGGCATCAAGCACACTTTTCTGTACCACAGAGCCTTGGTCCCTTGTGAACAATTAGATGTTTCCGTAATCTCTAGAGCTCTTCCTCTGCGGAGAGGCTACATTCTGGCCTAAAGGTGAACAGGAAGTGGAGTAGGAAGCAAGAGTTGGAGGGAGGCAGACAGAGGAAGAAGAGAAAAAACACTGTAGTGAACTGTGATGTTGAGTTCATTTTACTCCAGTTGTGAACCCCGACATGCTAGAGACAGGTTGTGATCTCTAGCGACCAGGGCAAGGCAAGAAACAACCCATGGATTTCTCAGTTGTGTCCAGTGGAGGTAGAAACAGTGGGTTTATTTGTTCTTAAGTCCACCTCTTTGGAGTCAGTGCAGAACGTTGTCTTGCCTGTGCAGGAGATGAAGGCAGCGAAGCTGATCGTGGACTTACTCTCCTTTCTCTGGCCTTCTTTCTCCGCACCATTGCCTAGTCTGGAAGACTGCACGCGATCTTGGGCCGAGGCCTGAGTGCATTCTGCGTGGGCCGCTAATCCCCTGGAACTGCAAAAGTTGTCACTGTTACTGTGACAGGAGTTTCTTGAGGGCACTGGGGAAAACCCCTTTCGCCACCCCTGGGGTTTCATCCAACCCTGTCCAGATCCCCCTCCCCCGCAGCTCGCGTCCAGGCCACCCCCTGGCCAGCTTGGGATCTGACGCAGGCAGCACAGCGGCTGACGTCAGGGGCGGCTAGTCGCCAGAAGCCAGGCTCGACCACAGGCGCCCTGCGCAGCATCGTTAATTATCAGGCACTTAAATGTTGCAAAGAATGCAACATTATATAGGCAGTAGATGATGTACCTATGTACGAACGTATATAACTTTGGAAGGTGGGGACAGAAAAGGAAAAAGGAGTGATAAGAGCAAGACACAGAGTTTCCCAAAGGGCCCTTACTAACTTACCCCCCCCCCAGTCTTCCCCCGGCCCACCTTTTAGTAGGTGGGAGCGACGCACTTTCTCTCTAGGGTAGGAGGGTTCTTGGTGGGCACAAGAAGTGCCTGTATATGTTTGTGTGAAACTGCAACTTCTCTGTGGATCTAAGGCGAGGGGCTTAACTATCTCTATCAACGGGAGGGGGCAGTTCTTCCTGAAGCGGCATCTGGCTTGGTCTCTTCACTCATTCCCGTTAGGTCAGGTCCATAGTGGGGATTGGATCATGCTATTGTTTAATAAACAAGGAAAAATCTGTAAGCCCCACCTTCACTCCGCGAACACAGATGAAGCTAAAATAAAAGGACGGCAATCCGGCGTCAGTTACGGAACTGTTGATTGCATTACAAAAGTAACTTTCCTTTTTTTTTTTTCATTTATCTTAAAATGAATTACAATAGCTAGCTTTAGACCGTTAGGCAATAACTCCTTTAAAAATCACACCGATTCTTGATTCGATTACATTCTCCAAATCCTCTGAGGGTCATTGACGAGTAGACACGGGACTGGGCGGAGTCGTAGAACGGCGAATTCTCTCTGGAACTCTTCCCTCAAAAGGAGAAAAATGCTACTCATAAAGGAATTCCACAGGTGATACTAAAATAATATGTTAGAAATACAACAAATGAAAATTACAATTAAACTTTAAACGCTTCCAACATTAAGAGATTTTCGTATATCAGGAAATAACTTGTAAATTTAAATGACTCCAGTAGTATTTTATGTCACAACCAATTTTCTTGAATGTAGTAACTGAATGCAAACTCACATAGGAAACTTTGTATATCAAATACAACTTACACCTATCACTGTGTATTATAAGTAAATAGCAGTTCTTTAAAATGTAGAATTATCTTCATGATATAAACATAGTATTTATCTGTCAATTCTTCAGGTTTAAAGTGTTACTAAAGTAGTCAGAAACATGCTTTATAAGTAGTTTAATATATAACATAGAGAAAAAACACAAACAGTAGCCTGGACCTTATTTTCATTTGGAACTTCTGAATCACTATAGACTCAGAATTTTTGAATAGGTGTTACAATAGTGGTGATTTTATAATGAAGTTAGTAGTTTATTTTAGCCAATACTGAAATAGTAAACACTATACACACATATGTTGATGCCTCATAGGTGTGTGATGGTTATTGATAAATATGAATAAAACTAGAACTCATGCATATGGAGGACCACATATTTTTTATATCTTTTGAAGAGGAAATTTTGAAAGCTTAAGTAGTCACACGACTAAATGTACAAAGTTCCATAAACATGCACCATTGAAAATTGCCTGAAATTTTGTGAAAAGTATTCAAAGAGATTACTGAGCAAGAAAATGAAAATGAAAAATATCTTCTTTTACAGTAAATGGAAATAATCAAAAGTTTAATGTCTGATTTTTTTCTTTAATGATTGTTATCTATGCTATGACTTGCAGCACCATGATTTTTAATTAAAATTCCACAAATAAAATTGAAAAATATTTCAGAACAACTGTAAACAAACATTTAATAACTTCAGTGCGGTGTTTCTACTTTATGTATTAAGTCTTTTATGCTCAATAAATCTTTGCAGAGGACCTTGCTATTTTTGGTAGAGCAAGTAAAATTTATTGGTCCAAGATATATTCCAGACTCTATATAAAATGTAACACTTTATCTGGGAAAATGAAGACTATTCACCATGTCAAAAAACCTAGCTTATATTATTCTGATTGTTGAATCAATACATATTTTCAGACTTGAAGAAATAATTGCTGGGCCAAGTCTCAAAATCACTATATATGTTTGTGTATATCTTCAGATAAATACCTTGTACAATTAGACAACATTCTACAGGGGTCATATGATTTCAGGGTTGCACTAGTAATGACTTCACTTCCTGACCTTGTGAAGTTAGTTGTTACTCTTGGTTTTTAGCTTTTTGCTTGTAAATTTGAGTGTCCTGCACAAGCTGCCCCCTAAATTTTAATCAGCTCTTAAAGCAGCAGGGATCTCGTTTACTCTCACATATGGATTAAAAAAATATTTAAAGATAGAACTCTACTTGTGAAAAAAATAATTACTTATTTGGATATAAATGCAATTGTTAGAACTTCCTGTTTTAACACTTCATTATTAAAATCTGCTCTCAGAATCAGTTTCAGAAGTATGCACTATATTAAATGGGCCATGATATAAAAATAGACTTTTCCTCTAGATTTGAATGCAAACTACTTTTCTAATGTTTGCTTACATGAATTAAAGAACATGTTTTCTTAAGCCAAGGACAAACATGCTGGATATTAAATTCATTTGCATAAAAGCATACCTTTGGTAAAGCATGAACTGTAGGTTCTGGCCATGTGTAAGCAGGTGTAAAATATATTTGTTATTCCATTGAAATTTGTATAGATCCCATTTGGCAAAGTAACAGAAATAAAAGGAAGGCATTACAACTTTTCTGCATATTTCCATTGCTAGGTCAGTGTGAAGACTAAATATATGAAATATATTTTTCATTCTGCAGGTGCTGCAGCTGTTGCTTATGACTTAGAAAACTGCACCTGAATTCATCAGATAACTGAGTAATTGATAAACCAAACAAATGTTGAAGGTAAATATGGTCGCTGATATAGTGACTCTGACATTTCAAAACTAAATTCCAAATATGTCTTTTTCTCCAGGATATAATGGGAAGAAATAAATAGTATTATAAAACATATAAACAAAATATGACATTTTTCATCAAAAAGTTAAAATTTGGTTGGGAAATGCTTAACCCTTTCCTTCTCTTTGGCAGCTACTGGGTGTCACATGCTCTTGTAGATAAGGAAAAAGTTTCTTTCTTCCTCTCTCCTTTGTTCACGCCAGGCCTCTATCTCTTCCTTCTCAGCTCCTCCTTCTCTTTTCCTCAGCCTTGCTCTGGGACCTTAGGCAACACAACGTTCTCAGACATCTTCCTCGAGAAGGCAGCTGTGGTGTGGTGAGCTTACTGCTTCTTCATCCATTCTTTGTTTTATGGGGGCATCTGTACAAATGCCCATCTGCAGCCAGCCAGCCAGCCTGAGCTCCCTGGGCTGCAGCTCTGTGGGATGAGCTCTGGGGCTCTTCTGAGCTGTTCAGCTCCCAGGATGACTATTTTTATGGCTGAACTGAGTTGGAACTAGCAAGGTCCAAGTTCTGACAGCTCCAGTGAATATTTGAAAAAGGACACATCACCAAGACATTTACCCTTTGCAGAAATTCTTCCTTGCCTATTTTTTGATCTAAATATAGATTCTGTTGTCACCAATAATCACGCTTTCCTTGCTTTTGTTATGGTTCATTTACTCACTTTATTCTTTTTAAAAAAACATTTTTTTTTCAGAACCGGGATTAAAAAACATTTAATGTAACAGTTTCAGTTTATTGACTGGTTTTTCATGAACATGTGATCTATCCTGAAACAGCAAGCCATGGTTTTCCTTTCCCTGCAGCTGCTTTGACTCCCTGACAATATTTTCCAAGAAAATTGCTTGTCCTTGAGACATCTACTAGTCGCTCCATGAGATCATGGAATGGTTAAGGTACTATGAAACTAGCTCTGTTTACGTTTTGTAAAACACGAGCATTAATCTGTAATTAATAAAAGAAGTGGAAATAATTGGGTCAGCTCACATATGACTCAGATGTCTGTTTCTCCTGTCTCTGCATTTGGATCAGCTGGGAGGTGGAGAGACCCAGAGCTGTCTGGTTGGCAGTGGCTCCAACCTGGAAGGGGCTGTAAAGTGGGCTGGAGGACCTGTTCACATCCTGTGTGTGTGTCGTTATTACATGTGCTTCTCATTCTCCTAATTTAAAATTCATTCGGGACAATTTTGAGCATACACAAAAATATAATAATATAATAAACTACCATCACTTAAAATGACAAATTCAAAATTTGTTAACTCATGGTTACCATAATTTTGTCTATATTTCCATAAAATCTTCTCCTCCAAGATTATTTTATTTATTTATTTTTTTTATTTTTTTGCGGGACCAGGGCTCAAACTCACGACTTTGTATTTCCCAGGCAAGCACTTGTGCTACAGCACTATCTCCCCAGCCCTTATTCCAAGATTATTTTAAAGCCTATCCTAAAAATAATATCACCTAATTATAAAATATGCATTATTTAATTGATATATAGTTAATATTTGTTACAAAGCAGAGACATTTTTCAAAAGCAGCTAATATATTTCTTGGAAACACTGTCCTGTCTGTGTTTCAGATCATTATTCTCAAGGCTTTTAACAGAGAACTGCTTCCAGTACCAGAGCCTTTATTAGCCACTGGAATCAAGAAGCTCAATAGTCCTCAAGAGGAAAAGAATAATTCAGTTGATTATCATCATAATCAATGAAAATGGAAGCTTTAAGTGGAGAATCTCACAATTCCCAGGGTCCAGTCATTATGAAGAAATCAGAATAATTTACTCAAAAGTTCCTGAGATGGAGAAGTGATGGCTAAGAATTGCTTTTTTAAAGAAGTCAGATGAACTTGTATCCCTATGAACTTATACTGTACTTGAAAAATGGTCCCTAAAGAACATTGTCTCAGATTCAAACCACTTTAGGCAAATTCTGTTATCCATAAAACAATGAATATGAGTTTATGTGATTGAAATGTAACATATCCTTATCTCTCTCTAAACTGTATGGAACTATATTTTGTGACTGCGTTTTGGAAAGAGCACTGGGCTTTTTTTTTTTTTTTTTTTTTTTTGATGGACCGGGGATTGAACTCAGGCACCTGTGCTTGCCAGGCAAGCTCTTATTCCACTGAGCTATCTCCCTAGCCCCTGGGTATTGGGATTTTATGCTCTGTGCTGAAATTATACGATAGCTGGGATTTGTATCAAATAGTCTAGGACCAGGGAAAGTGATGGACTGGAAAGTGTAATTTTTATTACTATGCAGTAAGGAGATGGCTATTCATGATGATGTTCTACTTCTGCTCATATTTGAATTTTTAAATAAAATCATTAAACATCACATTAAAAAATTAATCAAAGTACTGATTTTTCTCCAGGCCAAGTAAAAATATTTGGACTTTAAAATGGGGAAGGTGGATATTATTTTCTTCTGAGCAATCCATGTGTTTCCCTGAGAAGCCTGTGGATCCCTCTCACCTCTCTGATCTTTGAATTTCACATACAAACAAATATGATCTCTGATTGCAATAAGGGATGAGATTTTTTCAGATACTTTTATATAATATATAGATATTAATTCTTAATACTATACAACAAAATATTCTTTTTTTCTTTAAGAATTTTTTTTTTCTTGTTTCAGAACCTTTATTTGTTTATTCACTCATTTTTATGGCCGGCTCAGCCCACCATGATGGCAGGGCTGGTGCAGCATGTGGTGCCGGGGATTGAAGCACGGTCCCTGAAGCCGCCCAAGCCTTCCCAAGCAGGCGCTTTAGACCACTGAGCCGTCCCGCCAGGCCCCACAACAAAATATTCTTAGTAATTTAAATGCACAATTGCTCGAATGTTTGCCATTTACTTTTTCTGGCATCTATGGAAAGATCTAGTCATATTGTGCTCCATGTGTAGTTTCGTACATTGTATGATGGAATCTAAGTAGGTACCAAAAATTATGGTAGCAATAGACTTTAAAACAGGATTACTGCTATAGCATAAAGCTGGGTTTTCTGTTTTCATGGTGAGAGTAATGGACTTCTGAAGCTCTAAATTAACTCTTGCCTAACTATTCCTTTCTCCATAACAATATGTCCTTCAGATTTTATTTTGGGACCCTTCTTGCCAGAGAATGAAAACACATTAGTGTGCAGAGTTACACCCCATTATGGAATTTGGGGTTTATTCAGTATTTTCATAGTTTTTCTATGTGGTTCTAGAGATGGAGTCTAATCTAACACCCTGCACATGCTAGTCAAGCGCTCTACCCCTGAGCTACATCCCTTCCCTTCCGCTGGATTTTTTTTTTACAGTGAGTGAGTTTTTATTTTTCATTTCTGTTCCCTTTCTTCTAATCAGTTCTATAATATTATTGATGAAAATAGATGAACTGTTTAAAGCAGCAAAATCATTTGCTTCTTGAGCTTTGTCCTGCCCACACTTCGGAATTCTGTCTTAGTTTTCTTCTTCACATTTGCTGCAGCTACCTTAGCCTATCTGGAACCCATATATCCTCTAGAGTATAAAACATCTTTAGAGTCTTCTAACAAATGCTTACTTTAAAAGCTTCCTATATCTTCCTTACTCAGGGCTGTCTTGGCCCACGTATCGTCAGGAGCAGTGGTTGTTACAGGATGCTGGGAGAGGCTCTTTTCTCACTGTGCCCTTCCAGCTAGGTAGTTGTTACTGAACTGCACGTGAACACTTCACGTACAGAAAGCATGACTGGACTGACTGTCCCTCAGCCCAGCTTTTGTGGTCACTTTGGCTCTCATGAGGCCTGTGTTTTTCAGAGAAGTTGCATCAGAGTCATCTTGAGACATGTGTTAAAAATTCGCACTCGTGGGCTTTACATCAAATTGGAATATCTGAGATGATGATCTGGGATTGACATTTTGAAAAAGTAAAGCTTGAAAATCCTGGGCTAGAATCATACACTGTGTTGTTGGAATTTAGTTTTCTCATTAATCAAGTTTTCTTTTTCTTTCTTCCTTTTTTTTTTTTTTTTTTACAATTATTTTATTTTATTTTTTTTCTTGTTTCAGAACTTTTGTTTGTTTGTTTGTTTATTTATATCGCCAGCTCAGCCTGCCCTGAGGGCAGGGCTGGCACAGCATGTGGTGCCAGGGATCGAACCGTGGTCCTTGCAGCCACCCAAGGTTTCCTAAGCAGGTGCTTTAGACCACTGAGTCATCCTGCCGGGCCCCTAAGTTTTCTTTTTCTTTTTCTTTTTTCTCTTTAGTTGCACTGTTTTAAATCTTCCTCTCTGAAATGTTTTGGATCCGGTACTATAAGACTCGTAAAAAATAAAACAAAAACAATAAAAAATTGAAGTATTTTTTAGAAGAATACATAACAGTAAAAAAGTGCATTAGTCACAATACAAAATAGATACTGTGAAATGAACTAGTTTCCAACAAACAAGGCTGGTTCCCTCAACTCTAACTATTTATGTTACTACCACCCCTCTTACTACAATCCAGTCTCCTTTATCTAGCATTAGACTAGGAGCAAACACATGTATTAGCAACAGTATGCATAGAAGTGCCTTTTAAAAAGCTAAAAGGCACCTTACAAATGCAATGTATTATTTAATAGAAAAAGTTAATGAACTCGGCTTACTTGGGGGCACTATACAATGTGCTCCCTGATTGTAGTACAAAGACAATGAAGAACACATTTTCTGCCCCAGGGAAGCCCCTAATGAGGATGATATAAGCACATGGTACAGGAAAACTATTGGCAAGGAGCATATCTGATTCATATACCAAGTATGCTCTTTAGTTATGTAACTCTGAGTAACATGGGAAGTTTAGAATGTGCACCCACAGGTCTGGGGCTCTGTCTCTCATTCCATGCACTCATCTTGAACACATCTGTCATGTTCTCTCTCCATATTTACCTGCCTTTAGACTGATGAAGAGAGAATTGCAGATTCTTTGACAGTGAAGTGCACCAGAGAAAATCAGCAGGAACCCTAGACCCAGTCAGCTCTGAAAAGCCCCACACATGACCACATGAGGCTTCCTGAGGACCGCTAGCCACAAGCCATGTTAGGGACGTGAGCATCAGAGACATTTTTGGGATTGGAGATTTTCTTCATTTAGAAATCGTGAGCTTTCCCATATGCAAACACGTTATGTATTTGCCAAATGTGGGTAGGCACTTCAGTTATAGCAAAGTTCCTTTTGCACTTTAATTTTCCAACATTCATGAGGAAACATTGAAAGATTTTCTCTTGAAAGCTAACAAGTAAGGGTAGTCAGATAGATTTATTTATTTATCACTCTGTGTTTCAGGGAAGAGGCATTAGGCCTCCATGTTTATTGACAAACATATCTAGTTATGCCATGTGAATTTAAGAGTTTGCTCTGTTTCCAAAGAGCTTCACTTCCTGAGAAATTCTGCCCATTAGTGAAAGGGGATGGATTAAAACATCCTCATTGCTGAAGCAGTTGGTGTCTCACTATGAAGAAAGGTGCTGCAAAACCAGATGCAAAGTACAAGGTCATCATGACCACCGACCGCCACTTGCTTTCCACAGAAAATGGAAAGTTCTTCCCGGGGCCCTCGTAGTGGCTGCCACGGAGGTTGTGAACCTCGGGATGCTCTGCCCAGTGTGGTGCTGCAGGAGGTTCTGTGAAGGAGGAAGGAACGCAGGGTAGGCAGAGTGAAAGTGCTCACTGGTTATAAACCGTTTGCCCAAAGGCAGAGTAATGAATACAACTAAAGTTCGACCAGGGGCCCGGCAGGATGGCTCCGTGGTCTAAAGCGCCTGCAGGAGGCTACAGGGACTGTGGTTCGATCCCCAGCACCACATGCTGCGCCAGCACTGCCCTCAGGGCAGGCTGCGCCGGCCATAAAAATAAATAAACCAGACAAACAAAAGTTCTGCAACAAGAAAAAGAATGAATAAATAAAATTTAAAAAAATTTTAAAGAATATTAAAAAAATAATAACAAAAATTTTAAAAGTAAAATTTCATGCAAAATATACATCAAAATATGGTCAAACGTTTTTTTTCTTGTTTCAGAACTTTTGTTTGTTTATTTATTTATTTTTATGGCCAGCTCAGCCTGCCCTGAGGGTAGGGCTGGCGCAGCATGTGGTGCTGGGGATGGAACTGTGGTCCCTGCAGCTGCCCAAGCTTTCCTAAGCAGGCACTTTAGACCACTGAGCCATCCTGCCGGGCCCTTGAAATTTTACTTTTTTTTTTTTTTTTTTGAAATTTTACTTTTAACTACTTCTATAATAACAATTTAATCTATTTCCTGTATCACAATATTGAAGAGTAATACCATGTGTGGGCACTTATTTTATTTTATTTTATTTTTTGCCACACTGCGGTTCAAACTCATGACCTTGCACTTGCCAGGCAGGCACTTGTGCCTCAGAGTTATCTCTCCAGCACCAGGGCACTTATTTTAAAGTTGAAAATTATATTTTTGTTTATTATTGTTATTATTATATTTTTTAAAGGAGTGTACATTAGATTCTTTTTTTTTTTTTTTTTTCCAAACCAGGGATTGCCAGGCAAGTGCTTATTCTACTGAGCTATCTCTCCACCCCAAGGAGAGTACAAAACAGAATTGAAATAGAAAATTGCGAGTGATACAGAATTTTGCTTAATAAGGTAATATGAATTTCATAGCATTTGTTGGAATACATAGTGTTATCTTCCAAGCAGTTATTCATATTGCTAGATATATGCTTATAAAATTAGAAGAAGAAATCAAGTTAAGTATAAGAAATTAAGAAAAGCCGGGCGTGGTGGCTCACACCTGTAATCCCAGCACTCGGGAGGCTGAGGCAGGAGGGTTGGTGCGAGTTCAAGACCAGCCTGGGCTACAAAAGTGAGCTCAGGACCAGCCTCAACTGCATAGCGAGACTCTGTCTCAAAAAGGCAAAAAAGAAATTAAGAAAATTCGATCTCTGACATGTGTCCCAGCCTTGCCCTAGGAGCATGCTGAGATAGGGATTGAGACTGTTCATGCTGGCCTATAATCCCGGCATCTAGGAGGCTGAAAACAGGAGAACCACTATGAATCCAATCTATGCACTGAGATCCTTTTGTATCCTTGTATAAACATATATATATATATATATATATATATATATATATGTATATCATAGCAATATATGTGCATCAATGTTTATAGCAGCATAATTTGTCATAGCTAAATCCTGGAAACACTAAAAATGCCCATCAACTAAAGCATATATAGAGAAAAAGAGTCAATTTAAAGTAGAAGACAAGACAAAGTATTACTGGCTCCTTTCCATAGGCCAGCAAAAGCACACAGTGCAGTTGCCCAAACCATCGTGCTTACATGCATTGATAAATCTCTTTCCCCACCCCCTCTCCTGTCTTTCTCAGCTCAGTAACTCTCTCCTTTTGAATACACTCATTGCCTTTTCCCAGTATCTATTCCACCCTTCAGATTCCATTTTTCTCTTTCAGTTTCTCAGAATAGGGAAATAACATGACATTTGGGGGGCTGGGAAAATAGCTCAGTGGCATAAGCACCTGCCTGGTAAGTGCAAGTCCTGAGTTCAATGCCTGGTACCGCAAAAAAAAGAAAAAGAAAAAAAAAAACATGATATTTGCATATGTGGAATCTGATTTATTACACTTAAGACTGTAGTCCCTAGTTGCATCCATTTACTGACAAAAGACTCAAATTTATCTTGTTTTATAGCAGAATAATACTCTATTGTGTAAAAATATCACATTTTCTGTAGCCATTCATCAGTTGATGGTCATTTGGATCATTTCCAGGATTTAGCTCTGACAAAATGTGCTGCTATAAACTTTGGTGCACATATATCACTGTGGTATGAAGTTTTCAGTTCTTCTGGAAAAAATAATGGGGAGGGGAATAGTTGGCTTGAGTGGGATCTCAAATCCTAGCTTTTTTTTTTTTTTTCCGAATTATTTATTTATTTATTTATTTATTTTTTCTTGTTTCAGAACCTTGTTGTTTGTGTATTTACTTTTTTATGGCTGGCTCTGCCTGCCCTGAGGGCAGGGCTGGCGCAGCATGTGGTGCCGGAGATTGAACCGCGGTCCCTGAAGCCTCCCAAGCTTTCCCAAGCAGGCGCTTTAGACCACTGAGCCATCCTGCCAGGCCCCACTTTTTATTTTTTTTTTTTTAAAGAATTTTTTATCTTTTTTTTTTCTTGTTTCAGAACTTTTGTTTGTTTGTTTATTTATTTTTATGGCCAGCTTAGCCCGCCCTGAGGGCAGGGCTGGCACAGCATGTGGTGCCAGGGATCCAACCATGGTGCCTGAAGCCGCCCAAGCTTTCCCAAGCAGGCTCTTTAGGCCACTGAACCATCCCGCCGGGCCTCTAACTTTTATTTATTTTTATTTATTTATTTATTTATTTATTTATTTATTTATTTATTCATTCATTCATTTATTTTGTAGGCCTGGGGTTCGAATTCATGACCTTGCACTTGCCAGACAGGCACTTGTGCCATGGAGCTATCTCCCCAGCTTCAAATCCTAGCTTTTGAAGGAATCTCCACACCAATTTCCATAGTGGTCGTACCATTCTGCACTACCCCTTCTCTCCCACAGCTTCTCCAGTACTTGTTATTGGCTGACTTTTTGATGTTAGCCATTCTTTCTAGGATAACATGAAATCTCAGTGTTCTAATTTGCATTTCTTAAGTGACCAGTGATGTTAAACCTTTTTTCATATGTTTATTGCCATTTGTAGTTCTTCCTCTGAGAACTGTATATTCATCTCAGATGCCCAATTTTGGATTGGGTGTTTGAGTTTGGGGGCCTGAGTTTTTACAAAATTCTTTATATGGTCTGGATAAAAATCCTCTGTCAGAGGGACTGCAAGGGATACTATTTTCCCAATTTGTGAGTTTTCTTTTCACTCTGTTGGAGATTAGCTTTAAAACACAGAAACATTTTGAAAAAATGAAATTCCAAGTGTTGATTCTTTGAAACATTTCCTGTGCAGTTTGGTTTTTGTTAATAAACTCTCTACGTGCCCGTATGTCTTTAAGATTTCTACCTATGTTTTCCTCCAGAAAATATAGTGTTTCTGCTCTAATATTTAAAACGTTGATCCATCCTGACTGAGGCTTTGTGCATGGTGACAGGCAAGGGTCTAGTTTTAGCCTTCTGCATGTGGAAAGCCAGTTTTTCCAGCACCACTTCTTAAAGAGGCTATCTTCCTTCCAGTGAGCCTGTTTGGCCCCTTTATCAAAGATAAGGTAGCTGAGTGTGTTGGCAGTTGTGTCTGCATCCTCTAATCTGTTTCACTGATCCTCAGGTCTGTCTCTATGCCAGTACCATGCTGATTTTATCACAGTAGTTTTATAGTATAATTTCAGGTCAGGGATTGTCATACCTCCTGCCTTTCCTTTGTTTCCCAGGAATGTAAGTTGCAAATTATATCTTATTTATTTTTAGTCATTTGCAGTATCAGGGATAGAACTCAGGACCTCACACTTGCTAGGCAGGGGCTTAAGGCACAGAACTATATCCCTGGCCCTAAAGTTGCAAATTATAAATGTTCTTTTCTTTAAACAAGTAGTTTGTGCTAGTTAAGCAAGATTGTCAATTTGATTGGCTTGGGCACTACTCAGAGAATTAGTAAAGCATGGTTCTGGGTGGATAATAGTAGTGTGACCCTGGGGTCTAGGTGCATCCCATCCCCGCCTCCGACGCTGATCCCCTGCTCTTCTTCCCAGCTGCCATGCAGGATTAGCTTTGTTCTGCCATTTCCTTGTGCCATGATGTTGCAGAGAGCGTTAAAGCCAGCTGATCACGGGCTGAATGCTGCGCCTCCATGAGCCAGATGAATTCCTCCTCATTTGAGCTGTTGGTGTGGGCTCTGTTCTGGCCACTGGCACACTAACAAATGCATGTAATTAATTAATGACTTCTTCGTGTCAGGGCCACTTATAGGTTCTGGAGATATGGTGATAAATAAAATGAAATTCCTCATGGAGCTTGCATTCTAGTGAGGATAGATGACGACAATAAATATGGGGGAAAAGCAGAAAAAGAAACGTCAGAAACCCATGTTATATTTTTCAATTAAAACAAGGTAATGAGAAGGACAGGGCTCTGTGGAGGCATTGGAAATGATCAGAAGCAGTAGTAACTTTGTGAGAAGATGACATCTGAGCTGAGGCAGGGGTCATGTGGAGGAAACAGGCATCACAAGAACCAGGAGCAAGGGAATCTAACTGATGGGGGGAGTGTAGAGGGCCCGAGAGTAAGAATGAGCGTCACGTGCTAAGTGCAGAATTCATTTATTTTTTTGGACAAATATTTGCCTAGAGGCTGAATGGTGATAAAGAAGAGATATCAGTTTCTGGGTCTCATAGAACTCTTCTGGCTATGAGAGATAACAGCAATGGCAATAAAAAAAGGAAGGAGGGAAGGAAAGAGGGAGGGAAGGAAGGAAAGATGGAGGGAGGGAGGAAAAGAGGTAGGGAGGGAAGGAAGGAAGGAGAAAATATTGATTAGGTGATATAATGATGGACAAAAAAGGAAATAATGATAGTTGAATTAATAATATGTGAGATAGAACAACGCAGGAGTTTTTCAACTGGGTAAGTTGGCTTGGGCGCCAGAGCATGCCTTTGTGAATAAATGATCTACGTAATCAGAGTGAGCTTCACATTTACACTGAGCTTCCCAGATTGTGGGTTGGGACAGAGTAATGCAGGGGCAGGATTATTTGAACTGCAGCCTTGGGAAATCCTTCATGAATATATATGGGGAGACACAGAACAGCACTTGTTTGAATTAACAGGAAAGGTAAACAATACGATTAGGAATTTTATTAGTAGTGGAATTTTTTAAAAATGTTTTTTCTTGTTTCAGAACTTTTGTTTGTTTATTTATTTATTTTTATGGCCAGCTCAGCCTGCCCTGAGGGCAGGGCTGGCACAGCATGTGGTGCCAGGGATAGAACCGTGGTCCCTGAAGCCACCTAAGCATTCCTAAGCAGACACTTTTAGACCACTGAGCCATCCTGCTGAGCCCCAGTAGTAGAAAATTACATGCAGTTGTCTTCCCAGAAGTTTGGGATCCTGAGGCTGAGTTCAGGCATTGATGAAGTTATGCAATTAATGAGCTTTTACTAAATAAGAGATAGTTCTAGGGGCTGGGGAGATAGCTCTGTGGCACAAGTGCCTGCTTGGCAAGTGCAAGGTCATGAGTTCGAACCCCAGTCCCGCAAAAAAAAAAAAAACAAACAAACAAACAAACAACAACAAAAAAAAACAAATAAAAAAGAGATAGTTCTGATGTAAGTGGATCTTACAATTGAAATAACAAGAACATGAAAATTAGTATGGATTTAAGCAAACTTGCAAAGGCAAGAATACACTTATCTTAGTCTTTTTATATTATTTTGCTTTCAGAATGGATTTACAGCCTAGGTACCCATCAAAAGATGGATGGACCGAGGTCATATGTTTTTTACACACAATGGAATATTATTGAGCCACGAAGAAGGATGAAATAAAGATATTTGCAGGAAAATGGTGGTAATCATATTAAGTTCAGTAAGCATAAGTAAGTGCAATATATATATATATATATATATATATATATATATATATATATATATATTTGAGTGAGACTGGAAAACCATAACCCAAAAATAAGGATGAGGAGGAATGGGACTTTTAAAAGGGCAAAATGAAGGGAAGATAAGACAGAGTAGCAAGAAAAATGGTTGCCATCAAAACACAATGTATACATATGTAAAAATCATGAGAAAGACATTGATTTGTGCAAAATTATGTACTAACAATTATAACTGGAATATTTGTTTTCTAATGTCTTTTCAAGTATTCAGATATTGCTTTAGTTTATGATATGGGAAAATACTGAGAATTCCAGACAAGATCCTACCTAGCACAATAAGAAACAATTGTCTTCAATTTGATGACATTGAACTATTATCTGTGCTCTTAGTCAATGGAAATAAAACACAGATTCATTTAAAAAAATAAAGTAGGGCCCGGCGGGATGGCTCAGTGGTCTAAAGCGCCTGCTTGGGAAAGCTTGGGCGGCTTCAGAGACTGCGGTTCGATCCCGGGCACCACATGCTGCGCCGGCCCTGCCCTTGGGGCGGGCTGAGCCAGCCATAAAAATGAGTGAATAAACAAACAGGGGTCCAGCGGGATGGCTCAGTGGTCTAGAGAGCCTGCTTGGGAAAGCTTGGGCAGCTTCAGGGGCTGCAGTTCGATTCCCGGCACCACATACTGTGCCAGCCCTGCCCTTGGGGCAGGCTGAGCCGGCCATAAAAATGAGCAAATAGACAAACAAAGGTTCTGAAATAAGAAAAAAAAATTAAGAAAAATACTATAAAACAAACAAATGTTCTGAAACAAGAAAAAAAAATACATAAATAAAATAAAAAATTCTTAAAAAAAAATAAAGTAGTTTGAGATCAGGGCTGGGGAGTTAGCTTAGGGGAATAAGTGCTTGCCTGGCAAGCACAAAGTCCTGAGTTTGATCCTTGGTACCACACACAAAAAAGTAGCTTGAGGCCAAGGGGATTTATTGAAAGAACTGAGCATCAACAAGGTGTAGAACACAAAGTCCATTTGTGAATGGCCCTGAGCAGTGGTGGCCAGGTGTCTCTGCCTCCTCACGTCGGCTCCATCCAGCTTTCTGTTCTTCCTTTCACATGAGGCTGCTTTTCCTATTCACTGTAGGCGCCATGGAGTTCGGTCCCAGACTCCACATGGCTGAAAGTTCTCATCTTAGCAGTTCTCTTACTGAGAATTCAGTGATCCAATTCGACATTCAGCTCCAATAAAAGATAATGAGACGTTCCCAGTTTGAGTCAGATACATGCTCTGGTCCTTAGTATGCATTCGTGACAGACTCTGCTATTAGCAAACAGTTATTCCTTCATCATACAAGACATGGATAGAACTGTAAAAACTTCAGATAACACTTAAAGCTCTATGCTGATGACCTCTTTCACCTAGGGCCAATCACAACCTCTTCCACTAGCTTCTTCTAGCTTCTCTTGAGCTAAACCTTATTTTGCAAACAAACATGCACACATGATATACAGAACATATAGAATATGTAAATTGACTTCCCCATGTAACAATTATTAATTGAATACATAGCATTTAAAAAATATATATATAGGGGCTGGGGAGATAGCTCCAAGGCACAAGTGCCTCCTGGGCAAGTGCAAGGTTGTGAGTTTGAACCCTGGTCCTGAAAAAAAAAAAAAAAAAAAATATATATATATATATATATATATATTTGTACTTTAGGGAAGAGTCTACAGGATGTTCAGAGTCTCACTACTAGATTGGATTTGTAGTGATTCACCTGTTTAAAGCCTCCCAAGAGCTGGGTTTACAGGTGTATGCCACCACATCCAATCTCAATTGCCATCTCAGCGCACCCTCGGTAGGGGGCAGGGATGGCACAGCGGATGCAGGGATCAAACCCCCCAGCCGCTTAGCCTGCTTGCAGGAACTTTAATCTGCTGAGCTATTTGGCCAGCCCCAGATACACAGCAATGAATATCATGGATCTTACATTCTAAGGGAGTCAGGAATAAAACCATATTGCATATTATTTGTGCGAATGATAAGTTCTGTGTGGAAAAATATTACCAAGATAAATAAAAAATAACTTGATAAAATATTATCAAGATAGAGCCAGGTGTGGTGGCGCACGCCTGTAATCCCAGCACTCAGGAGGCTGAGGCAGGAAGATCGGTGCGAGTTTGAGACCAGCCTGGGCTACAAAAGTGAGCTCAAGGCCAGCCTAAACTGCATAGTGAGACCCTGTCTCAAAAAGGCAAAAAAAAAAAAAAAAAAAATTATCAAGATAAATAAAAAATGGCCAGAGAACAGCTCAAAGTAAGAAACCCATGGTAGTCCACTTTTTGTCACTGTGAGAAATTACAAGAAAACAGTTGAAAGGAGTTCACATTTATTCTGGCTCTTGGTTTCACAGGCTTCCTTCAGCCCACAGACAGCTGTCTCCACTGATTCTAGGTTCTTGGAGAGGCAGAAGGATCACTGCAGAAATTGCAGAGGAAGAAATCTAGTTATTGCGCAGCAACCAGGAAGCAGAGTAAAAGCAGGCGCAGAGGAGTTTTGCCTTCAGCTTTTCATTTTGCTTTCAGTTCTGCGGATAGAACTCAGGGCTTCCTCACTGAGCTGCATCTCAGGCACTTTTGATTTATTTTGAGACGATGTCTCACTAAGACATTACATTGCTCAGGCTGTTTTTAAACTTGGGGTCTCCCTCCCTCAGCCTTGCGGAATGCTGGCATCGCAGGCAGAGACCCTCACGCTCGTTATTAGACATTCCAGTTGTAAATTTCTTCTGTTCTAAGTGCCTTCACCTTTCCTCTGCCCTTTAGGTTCTTTTTATTTTTATTTTTTTTCTTGTTTCAGAACTTTTGTTTGCTTGTTTATTTATTTATTTTTATGGCCGGCTCAGCCTGCCCTGAGGGCAGGGCTGGCGCAGCATGTGGTGCTGGGGATCAAACCGCGGTCCCTACAGCCGCCTAAGCTTTCCTAAGCAGCACTTTAGACTACTGAGCCATCCTGCCGGGCCCCTGCCCTTTAGATTCTTGTTGGCCTCCTCCACCATAAACCTGAGTCTTTTTTTGTTCAATTGTAGTCTTCAGGCACCTCATTATCATTTCCTGAGAACTTCTTTGGATGATTGAAGTATTTGTTCTTAATGAGGGGATACCGACTACTTGTGTGAAAAAAAACAAAAAACAAAAACACAAAAACCC
The DNA here is from genome assembly GCA_004027025.1 of Myocastor coypus. NCBI lineage: Eukaryota > Metazoa > Chordata > Mammalia > Rodentia > Myocastoridae > Myocastor > Myocastor coypus. Next base: position 7,969 of record PVJA010003988.1, on the reverse strand, counting down.
CAAAGATGATCTTCAGTTTTATGTTTTCTAGTCTACCAACTGTGTTCATGTTCTCACACCGTGTTTTCCGCATAGATTTGCCCCTGGGTAGCTTCTGGTGAGCTTGCCATTGCTGTATTACAAAGTTACAGAGTTCTTTCTAGATCTCAGCTCTCTGGAGATCTCTCTTGCCTGTTGTGGTTTCATCATTTTTGGTGGAATATGTGAATTCTGATCCTCTGAAAAAATGTTTGGCTTGCAAATGTCTTGGAGCAAGCATGACTGTTATGCTTTGATAAATTTATTGGACACTAAAAATACTTCTGATAAAGTTTCTTGGATGCTAAGCTAACCTTTGGCTAATTTTTTACTGATATCTAGGCATTCACATCATGTAACACAGAAATGTATAATTTGGTAATACAAATAATAGGGTTTGCAATCTTATTTATAATTTTATTTGATTGATTTAAATATTGTTATTTATTTGATACAGAGTCTCACTGCACAGCTCAGACTCATAGTGATCCTGCTGTTGCAGCCTCCCCAGCACTGACATTACAGGTGTGAGCCCCCGTGTCTGCTTTCTGTGGTCAGCAAGACACAGGGCTGGCAGGGCATGCAGTGCAGGGTATCAAAGCCAGGTCCTTGAGCTTTCCAGGCCGGCGCTTACACTGCAGAGCTATCTTCCCAACCCTCATTTTATTTTTCAATGATTACTCTTATGCGTGTGTATATTGTATATATATATTATATATAATATATATACACATAAATATACATATATACACATGCATATGTAGGTACAATGTGACCTTTTGATATGCAAACGTGCTGTGGAATGACCAAATCAGGCCAATCAACTCAAATGTAACATGAGTGGCTTTGTCCTCTGGCTTTCTTTTCTTGTGATTTTTTTTAAACTTTATTTATTTACTTATATTATGGCCGGTTCAGCCTGCCCTGGGGGTGGGGTTGGTCAACATGTGGTGTGGGGGATCGAACCACGGTCCCTGCCTAAGCAGATGCTTTAGACCAGTGGTGCTCAACTTTTCTAATGCTGTGACCCTGCAATATAGTTTCTCATGTTGCGATGACCCCAAACCAAAAAATAATTTTGATGGCTACTTCAAAACTGTAATTTTGATACAGTTATGATTTGGAATGTAAATACCTGATATGCATTATGTATTCTCATTGCTACAAATTAAACATAATTTAAACATAGTGATTAATCACAAAAACAATATTTAATTATATGTTGAGAAATATTTACTACTAATTCCAATAAATAACATTTCACCGTGGCATAGCATGGGTTTAAAAAGTCATTAGAAATATGTATTTTCCGATGGCTTTAGGTGACCCCTGTGTTTTGGTCGTTCGACCCCCACCAGGGTCGTGACCAGGGTTGAGAACCACTGCTGTAGACTGATAAGCTATCTCGCCAGCCCTTATCTTGTTGTGTTGATGCTGCCCTGCTTCAGTCAGTCTCCGGCTTGCTGTCTTCTCCAAACCAAATATCATGCCTCGATGAAGTTAGAGTTCTGTTAGAGAAATATTTGGAGCTGATGGGGCCCGGCAGTATGGCTCAGTGGTCTAAAGTGCTTGCTTAAGAAAGCTTGGGCGGCTGCAGGGACCACAGTTCAATCCCTGGCACCACATGCTGCGCCAGTCCTGCCCTCAGGGCAGGCTGAGCTGGCCATAAAAATAAATAAACAAACAAAAGTTCTGAAACAAGAAAAAAAAAATAAAATAAAAAATTTGGAGCTGATGTAGAAACTGCTAAGCAATCAGGGATGACATAATCTACTGCAAGATATGGAGATGGACAGTACAGGAAATGATGATCCAGCTCCTGTTCAGGCCTTAGCACAGAGACGTTTAGAAAAGCCATTGAGTGGAGCACAAGGACTGCCCTCTTCCTGCTGGGAATGGACTTCCATTCCTGCTGGGAATGGAAGGAAATGGGGAGCAGGCAATGTCTCCATTTAAGACCAAGAGCTCCTAAAAACTGACTAAGGACCACTTTCTGAGCTTATTCCTATAACAAACTGCCGAAACATCAACTGTTATTGAGGCTATTTGCAAGATTGTTTCTAATATGAACCATGGGAAATGCTCCTGAGGAGATCCAAAAGAACCTCAGTAACAAAGGTGACTTTACTGAGGAGAAGGCAGCAAAAAAGAACGTGTGGTGTGAAGAGAAATAAAATAAATAAATAAAATGGTGCTCTGGACACTATGGGATGATTAGGATTACTCTAAATACAGTTGCACTGCTCTGTGTATAACTGTGAGGATTGAACAGTACCTGAAAGTAGCCGCAAATCTACTATAGTAGCTTGGTGCATCCGCTTGCATGTGTAGTCTGAGTTCAGATCCCAAGTTTGGGGTTGAACTTCTAGTGCATACAGAAGCTTTCTTTCTTTCTTTCTTTCTTTCTTCCTTCCTTCCTTCCTTCCTTCCTTCCTTCCTTCTCCAAATAAAACTGAATGGTGTGATCTCTGTAGAAAGTTGCTTTTCTGAGCTGGGCGTGGTGGCGCACGCCTGTAATTCCAGCACTCGGGAGGCTGAGGCAGGAGGATCAGTGCGAGTTCGAGACCAGCCTGGGCTACAAAGGTGAGCTCAAGGCTAGCCTGAATTGCATAGTGAGACCTTGTCTCAAAAAGACCAAAAAAAAAAAAAAAAAAAAAAAAAAAAAAAAAAAAGAAAGTTGCTTTTCTGGCTCTCCCTCTCTTTATAAAGCTATTTCTACCCAGTTCATTGTCCAGTGACTATTAGTGGGATCTCAGAAGCTGGCACTGCATATAAGGCAGTTTGGAAAAAAGTATTGTGAACCAGAATTAGCAGAATATTATCTTTATTCATGAATTGGGAACTGGAAAAAAATGTTACTTAGGGAAATACTCTAAATGGAGTTATTCAGATGTCTTCCAGGACTGTAGAGTCAAACAGCCTCACTGCAAGGGGGCCAGGGACAGTTCCAGTGGCATAGGCACCTGCCTGGCAACTTTCAGGTTCTGAGTTCACTCTGTGGTACCTTACAAAAACCAAATGAACCAGGAAACAGTAAATATTTCTGCAATTGAGTGACTCTCTTATAGCAGGGCTCACTTAATTCTACTTGAGGATTTAAAACCTTTTTTTAAAAAACAACAACAACAACAATAAAACATCTCCACTTGAAAGATGTTACCCCATAGTTTGTGGGTTTTGGAAGAAATTGGAGCCAGACCACTCTATCGTCTTTCAATTAAGAACGACAAAGGCCAGTGACATAGCTCAGCAGACTAAGTACCTGCTTAGGTTAGCCCAGGAACTGGGGTTCAATCCCTGGCATCACATGCTGTCCTGGCCCTGACCCCTTGTGCATGCTGAGCAGGCCACTGAAACCAGGTGTGGTGGCCCATGCCTGTAATCCTAGAACTGAAGAAGCTGAAAACGAGATCATTACGAGTCCAAGCTACATAGTGAGACTCTGCACCAAACACATAAATGAAAAAGAAAAAGAAGCCCAATAAATAATTTAAAAATGTAAATAACATTTAAAAATCCTCTCTTTCAGCTGTTTGACATGCCAGATGCATTAGTACTATCATAGTCGCTGGGGTGTGCAGCAGTACAGTGTAGCTTCTCTCTTTGTGCTTCACTGTGGCAGTGGGCAGTGGTCTCTCATTCTTTAGGTGGTGGGTGGAGAACCTAGGGCCTTGTACATGAGAAGCAGTCGCTCTGTCACTGACCGCTGGCCACATCCTTAGCCCAGGTCTTCCTCGGCGTAGCTTTCTCCCCTTGCCTCACCTTAGAGCACTTCCTTTCCTCTCTGTTATCCATCATTTTTTCTACTTATATTTCAATTTTTATTTTTAAAAAATTTTTAGACAGGGTCTCCCTATGTAGTTCGGACTCACCTAGAATTTATGGCCATCCTCCTGCCTTACTCTGCTAAGCACTGGAATTAGATATGAACACCATAAGCCTGGCTAGAAATTCAAAATTCTTTGAAGTTCCATGTTTAAATGAGATCATACAGCATTTATCTTTTTGCATTTGGCTGGCTTGCTTATTTCTTTCTTTCTTTCTTTCTTTCTTTCTTTCTTTCTTTCTTTCTTTCTTTCTTTCTTTCTTTCTTTCTTTCTTTCTTTCTTTCTTTCTTTCTTTCTTTCTTTCATTTTTCAGAACCGGGAACCAAACTCAGGACCTTGCACATGCTAGGCAGGCACCTGTACCCCTGAGTTATCTTCCCAGCTGGCTTATTTAATTTACATCAGTACAAGGTTCTCTCTGTTTATGCAAGTTGCTGTAATGACATTTCCCATTTCGGTAAAGAGTGATTGATATTCCATTGTGTTTGTATTTATTTATTTATTTATTTATTTATTTATTTATTTATTTATTACAGGACTGGGGTTCAAACTCATGACCTTACATTTGCCAGGCAGGCACTTGTGCCTCAGAGCTATCTTCCCAGCCCCTCATTTATTTTTTTTAAAGAATTTTTTTATTTTTTTATTTTATTTTTTTCTTGTTTCAGAAGTTTTGTTTGTTTGTCTATTTATTTTTATGGCCGGCTCAGCCTGACCTGAGGGCAGGGCTGGCGAAGCATGTGGTGCTGGGGATCAAACCATGGTCCCTGAAGCTGCCCAAGCTTTCCCAAGCAGGCGCTTTAGACCACTGAGCCATCCTGCCAGGCCCCATTTAAAAGCTACTCATGCGCTGAGGTGCCCTTAGTGTGTCTATCCACGACTCTTAGGAATGGCACTGCCTTGAACCTGTGAATACACTAGCTCCTCAGCAGGTTGGTTGCAAACCCTCTGGACTTGCTGAATCCTGCTTTTCCTTTTTTATTACTGCTGAATCAAGTTTGCATTTTATCTAACTGGAAACTTCAAATATAAACTCTTTTTTTTGGACAGAGTCTCGCTATGTGATAGCTCAGACTGGCCTTGACTCATTGTGCAGGCCCCTGGCCTTGATTTTGCAGTAATCCTCTTGCCTGAGCCTCTTAGGCGTGCACCACCACGGCCCGCTTTGAATGTAAAGTCTTACAGTTTTGCTCCTTTTAGATTGCTCGCTGTATCTTTATTACATTTTTCTTTGTTAATTCATGACTTCAATCATTACATTAAAATCTCCAATCTGAAGCCGGGCAGGATGCTGCTTGTCTGTAATCTCAGCGCTCAAGAAGCTGACGCAGAAGGAACACTACAAGTCTGAGGCCATCCTGCCTGATGGAGTGAGTGCAAGGGCATGTTCTTTTTTCTTGTGGTACTGGGGATTGAACTCAGGACCCTGGGCACTTGTTCTGCTGAGCTATCTCCCTCGCCCAAGGGCATCTCGAAGATAGAGCCAAAATTTTGATTTTCCTATTTGAATCATACTTTCCCTTTTCGTTAACTGTTGATAATCTCCACCTTCATCTTTTTCCTTTATTTAATTTTCTTTTTATAATTTTTTTTTTTTTTTTTTTTGTGGGACCAGGGTTCGAACTCACGACCTTGCACTTGCCCAGCAGGCACTTGTGCCTTGGAGCTATCTCCCCAGCCCCCTTTTTATAAATTTTATTAATTTCAATGAAAAATAAATACCGATGAGACAGTTTCAAATATTTAATTTTCAAAATGGTCCGCCTTCCACAGTTTCTAAACAAATATGCTAGCTGCAATTTAAAAATGAGAATTAGCCCTTATACATTTTAAAACTGACTAAATTATTAAGTATACTCTCAATGAACATACATTCTCATCCAAGATTAAAACTCCTAGAAAAAGAAAAGATCAGTCTTTTATGTTGCTGTATCAATGAATAAAAATAGAGTTTGAATATGGTAAGGTCTTCAAATATTTATTGACTTAGAACTAGACAGGAAATGTCATGTTTTTTTCCTATGTGCTTGTGAACCATATGCAAATTAAATAGCTATGTTGTGATTTTGTGTATCATAAATACTTAAAGACATTACTAACTCCAATAGATTCTAAATACAGTATAGAGAAGTTTTAGCCACAGTCCCCCCTCTCAGTAAATCAAATCTCTTGGTAATATTAAATCCACTTTCATTCTAAATTGATATTTTCCTAATACAGACAAACGAGTTATCATTGTTACTCTAGTCATATTTTACATACTTATTTTAAAAATAAACCTCGTGATTATAGTTAGGGTAAAATATACCCATTTTAAGTGAACATTTTAGAAAAGTTTCAGAAAATTGTGGCAAATTTAGATAATTGTGTGTCCAATTTCACAATTGAGATATATTAAAAAACTATTTTTTCTTGCTGCACTCCAATCAATTCCTCACAGCTCTGAATGTCAGCGACTTCTGACATTGGCTCTGTGCTATTAGAGACTAGCTTCCTGTCAATACAAGTATTCCTTTTAGCATGGTGTCATTAACTCACCATAATGTTGCTGCATAGGCTAGCAGTTTCTATTTCTCTAAATTATTTAATTTTTTAAAAATTTGAATTAGTCAGTTTTATAAGTTATCAGTTTACTTCTTCATTTTCTTCTTGAGAGTTTGGGGCTATTTTAAATTTTGAGCTGTTAGAAAAAATGAGCTAAGAACATTTTGGGATAAGTCTTTGTTTGTTGTGTGTTTATTTTCCTGTGGATTAATACTGAACTGGAGTGGTTGGATCACATGTAAGTGCAGGTTTAACTTTGCAGGAATTATAAAAAAAATTAAAATTCTTTACTATAAATGTGAAAGAGTAATAATTGTTCTATATCCTCATTATTATATATATACATACATATATATATATATATATATATATATATATATATATATTTTTTTTTTTTTTTTCTTCTTTTTGGTGGGACCAGGGTTCAAACTCATGACCTTGCACTTGCCAGGCAGGCACTTATGCCACAGAGCTATTGCCCCAGTTATGATAATTATATTTGTATTGGTATTATTTTATAAGTTTTTAGCCTTCATAATAAATCTTTAAAAATATTCTGAAGAACATATAATATACTTATATATTTAATTGAAAGTAGATGTTTCAAGGTGGAAAGAAACTATAAACTTCCGTTCTACAGTTATTATTGCCTAAAGAGTTCTTGGTTAAAACTTGCAATTTTGTTTCTAATTTTCTCTTCTCTTACAGTTCATCACTACTATTTCTATGCCACCATTTCAACATAAGTAAAATATCTAGTTTTTCATCATTTGGGGAAGACTTTTGAAACCTCTGTCCGTATTATTTATTTTTTATTTAATGTGCTAAAACCTCCGATCTAGGGGCTGGGGAGATAGCTCCGAGGCACAAATGCCTGCCTGGCAAGTGCAAGGTCGTGAGTTCGAATGCTGGTCATGCCAAAAAAAAAATAAAAATAAAAATAAAAACAAAATAAAATAAAACCTCCGACCTTTTTCTTTTTCTTTTTCTCTTTCTTTCTTTCTTTCTTTCTTTCTTTCTTTCTTTCTTCCTTCCTTCCTTCCTTCCTTCCTTTCTTTCTTCCTTCTTTCCTTCCTTCCTTTCTTTTTCTTTTGTAGTCCTGAGGAATCGAACCCAGAACCTTGGCACTGAGCTACATCTTTACACCACTTTAAGATGAGATTTCCCCAAGTTGCTGAATTGTGCAGGCTTGGCTCCAGTTTGCAAACCTTTTGCCTTAAGCTCCCGCGGTGCTGGGATTGCATGGGCATGCCACCACGCAAGGCTGCCTTTACATTCCTTATGATGTATTGTTTATTTCTTGCTATAATTAGCCTGGGTTATACATTTGATCAGTTATCAGTTTTAGATTTTCTTTTAGATAGTTTAGGTGTTTGTTTTTCTTAGATTTGTGTGTATCTAATTTGTCTCTCTTCCTTCCCTTGTCCCTGTCTCTCCCTCTCCCCTCCCTCTGCCTCTCCCTCCCTCCTCTCCTGGCTTTCCTTCCCTCCTTTCTCTCTCCCTCCATCCCTCTGTCTCTCCTTCCTTCCCTCTGCCTTTCCCTCCCTCTTCTCCCTCCCTCCCTCTCTCTCTCCCTCCCT
>PVJA010003987.1:0-90001 GCA_004027025.1 Myocastor coypus | reverse complement strand
TAACAAAATACAATTTTAAAAAGGAGCTAGAGATGTAGGTTGGATTCAGTCCTCACTATCTGAGGTGTTGGGTCAATCAGCTCTAAAAGCCTCCATGCATAAATGATGGCATTATTTCTGGTCTTTAGTTTCAATGGGACAGGGATATCCAATCTCTCAGGGTGACGGGAAGTGGAGAGGAGCCAAAGTATCAGGCAGAGTCAGATGGCACAGGAGGGGAAACTGAAGGAGTTTAACAAAGAGATGATCTAAAAAGATGTTGGAGTGTTAAGGGAAACTAATAAAGGGTGGCAAAGTGCTGTCTGCACGGGCAACAACAAAGAGCTGTCACGGCTCCTAAACTCGAGCTAGGAATGGCTGCCAGGAACTCATGGGACCTGTGTTGATCAGAGAATTCCTTGACACCTGTAGTTGTTAGGGAGGGCTCTTCAACAGGGGCTGTGGCCTTGTCCAAGGTGTCCTGTCACCCTTGACCTTACAGGGAAAACACTGATATCACACTCCTCTCATGCTCTGGTGACTTGCCAGTTCCTTCTGCCAATGGAATCCAACCTGAAGCCAAAGGGGAAGGGTGCCCATTGACGTCCGAATTGGCCTCCTCTGGTGCAGATCGAGGTGGTGAAGGGTGCAGAACAGACATGGAAGGACAAATGAAGAGTGATCAGCACAACCTGATTCAGTGAGCAGTGAAATGCCCGTCATATTCTGTGACTTGCCCATGGTTATGCCGCTCGGAAGTGCTGGAGCTGGCATTTGTGTCCTGACATCTTTTTCAGAGTCTTTGCTTGGTATCCAATGCTATGGAATCTCGTTGGATTCCTCTCATAGAGTCCTGGATTTTCTTGAGTTGTTGAAAACAAAACTTCCTTAATCTCCCATTAGTCCTGGATGCGATAAAATGTGAACCTGGAGCTGTTGAGGTACCAGGTGGAGCATGAGATCGAGGCCACACTGGGCTCAGGGACATCACTGCTGTTTCCCTGCTGTGGTCACAGGAGCTGATAATGTTGTTTGTGTAGGACCTATTTTTTTTTTTAAACACTTTTAGCCCCCATTGGAAGAAAATATTTGCTCTTTTTTTTGAGTTTTTCGAGGTCAGCTGAGCCTTGTTCTTATAGGCAAGTTTTAAAGTTGTGACCCTGTTATGACCTTGTGGATTAAAAGGTGAGAGTGAAATTCTGTGACCCCCAAACGCCCTGACAGCAGGTCTTGTTCTTCCTAGGTGTACCTGAAGGGCACACAAGCTCAGTATTGTTAAAGCTTTGGTAGATGTTATTAAAATTGAGAACATATTTTTAATCTGTAGAAAGAAAGCAGCACAGGTAGGCTGAAAGATTATTTTAAGCCTTGTGGCAGACAAATGATAAAACAAGAGGCTATACTTAATTGCCTTGTCAGATTCCTAAATTTTCTCTTTAGTCTGGATGGCAAGTACTTTTTTTTCCTCTTATACTAGAAACCACTGATGATCTTAGAGGAGTTAAAGAAACCCTAGCCTTTGTCCCCAACCTGTACTGTTCTATGGCCTGATAGTTATTGGGGTGTACAATGGAAGGTGAGTGGTGGTTAAGTGAGCAAAGCCTCATTTGTATTTAGAGTGCTTTCCATTGCTTGCCTGAGCTCTGCCTCCTCTCAAGTCAGTGGTAAGACTAGATTCTCATAAGAGCACAAACTGTACTGTGAACTGTATACGTGAGGGTTACACACTCCTTATAATCTAATACCTATTGATCTGAGGTAGAGCTGAGGTGGTGATGTTAGTGGCAGGAGTGTCATTACTATATGTGACAAACACTTACTAATAATAATAATGAAAAAGCAAATACTCTTGTCCCTAACCCTGGTCCATGGCAGAAGTGTCTGCTATGAAACCAGTCCCTGGTAGCAAATATGTTGGGGCCTACTGTCCTAGAAGAACCAAAGACATGAAGAGGAGGGAGGTGAAGGGATGGAATGAATATGTAGAGTATCTCTGGAGAATGGCCTGTATCACTTTAGGAAGTGGACTTTAATGGTCAAAATCTACTCTATACTATGGGATTCTTTTGGCCTTCCAAAAATGGTTATGGACTCCATAGTTCACTTTCTATGACTGGAGTATCCTCTTATATAAAACACAGGCCAGCAGACAAACAGACATACAAATATTATAACTTTCTAGTAGTTTCAAAAGTGCTTGTGGAATGAAAAGGAGAAAAATTTTTGGAGACCTTTTATGAAGGCTGTAAAAATCTCAGAATATTCAAATTATGCCTAGAATAGTTAGAAGTGAGAAATTGATTTGGACCCCACAATAAATTACACAAAGGTTTGAAACTCATGCCCTAGGGCCAGGGATGTAGCTCAGTGGCACAAGTGCCTGCCTGGGAAGCACAAGGTCCTGAGTTTGGTTCCCAGAACCACTGATATAGGGGAATCAAACTTCCAAACTGAAAGGTACCTGGGATGAGTTCATGTTCTCTAAAACCAAGAAACAAATTTTAGGAACAAACAGAGGTTAAGAGAATAATATTTATTGGGGGAAAGGAAGGGACAGAATGGTACCCAAGTGGGTTGTCCCAGGAAGTTGTCTCTTCCAGGGACTTTTATAGAATAAAAGCATGCAGTGAGGTGGGTCTAAGGTGGAGAACACGGGAACTTGCTTAGGTGGGCATGATGTGGGATAAACTATGGTCAACCAATGAGATTACAAGTGCCACTGCTCAGGTAAAATTAATTAAATCCAGAACTGAATGGGGGAAGTGAGTCATGCAGCAAGCAGGCATGAATATAGAACAGGAGTTTATCTGGTAGCCAGTAGCAGTCGGATTAGTGATTCTTCCTGGCTTCTTCAAGGTGATGATCAATCCCGGATGCTTATCTTTAGGGAAGTGAGCAGTTGTTCGATCTTTGGTCTTTAGGTCTGGCCCACAGCAGGAGCACCTGTCTCTCTCACAGTTGCAAGGTATCTTGTCTGCTGTGCTGTCTCCTTGAGGACCTGGCCCTGTCTGACTATAATATTTCTAGTTTAACTGTCTACAGCATCGCCACCACCAAACTCATGACCTTTGGCCCTTTAGCTCTTCCCTCACCTAAAATACAGTATAAATTTTAAAAGTCTCAATTTTGGTCCTGGTGAATAAAATAGAGCTGGAATTAAAGTCTAAATTTCCTAGAGTCCATGTATAATAATGTTCACTTGAATGAAGCAACAGTCCACTGATTTATCAAAATCATATACTGAAGATCATAATAAATCAGGTAAAAATATGTGTGTTCATCATAATTGTAACAGGCACTTGGTACAAATTAATAGTTGTTTTTGATAATGTCTAAGGGAAATAGATACTTTGTTAATATGCTAGAAAAAAATTCTCAGGCTAGGAATACAGCTCAGAAGTACAAGTGCCTGCCTGGCAAGTGTAAGGACCCAAGTTCATTTCTAAAACCAAAAAAACCCAAAATGAAACAAAAAGAAGAACATTTTAAAACAGTAACTAAGACAATTCTTAGTCCAAAATAGTAAAAGCTTTCCCATCAAGGCCAGAAATAAGGCAGGAAAACATGTAGTCAACATTATTAGTCAATATTTTATGTTTTAGCTATTGGGTTAGGACAAGGAACATAAATAGGTTTAATTACCAAAAATGGAAAAATAAAAAATTCTTATTATTTGTAGATGGCATATTATTTATTCTAAAACCACTAGAGTACTAGCTAAAAATTCCTTGAAACTAATAATAGTGGTTATAAATCTATAAAATTTGTCCTTTATTCTTAACTTTATACTTAACAAGAAATATGCAGGGGTTGTACGATGTTATAATGAGGAGCCTGGGCCTATTTTTGATAACCAACTTTGACACTCAAGCTTCCTCTTAATAAGTTTGTAAGAGTTCTTTGCCTGTAGTGTTAAGAGGAGAGTCAAACTACCCAAGCTCCTCTCCCCATGCAGGAATACCAGGCCTACTCTTGGCCAGAGTCCACACCCAGATCTGTCTGTTCCTTGCTCTCTCAAGCAATTTTCGATCTACTGAGAGTCCTTCTCTGACTGTCCTAGAGACTTCAATTATGTAAATGTTAAATCTCTTCGTATCTGCTTGCAGGTGGGCATGCTCATCAGCACTGACATTCAAAAAAACTTTGTGTGGGAATCCTGCCTGCTTTCACCAGGTGACTATAATAGATACAAGCAGAAGTAAAAAAACTATGAAGGATAGTAGTGGTTAATACTTACACATGATTATTATATCTTTTCGTACTGTTTTTAGTACCTCCAATCACCTAATGCTTATAACAATCCTATGAGAATATCGTTATCTTCCTTGTAGGTGATTGAACAGAGGCCAAGAGTTAGTTATTCTGTCCTGGATCACACAACTGATCAGAAACATGATCAACATACAAAACCACAAGTATGGGTCCAGAACCTTCTTCTTCTTCTTTTTTTTTTTTTTTTTTTTTTTTTGGTCTTTTTGAGACAGGGTCTTGCTATGCAGTTCAGGCTGGCCTTGAGCTCACTTTTGTAGCCCAGGCTGCTCTCAAACTCATATCTGATCCTCCTGCCTCAGCCTCTCAAGTGCTGGGATTACAGGCGTGAGCCACCACACCTGGCCAGAACCTTCTTTAAGCTTTTCTAAATTACATGTACTCTCTTAGGGGTTATATATTTTGCTCCATTATCTATATCTTACATTTGGCTCAAGATTTTAGGTGAAAAACACACCTATAAGCTTAATCCCATACAATGTGCATTCATCTTTTCTTGATAGGCAGATTGGCATTTTTTGCATTTAAGTGCTGACTTGTACCCTATGCTTAAAATACTATGTATCAAGACTTTTTGGAAAAAGAAATCGAGGCACAGTGATTAAGAAAATTTGCTTGGAGTCATTTAACCGTGTAGAGACAAAATCACCTACTTCTCAGATAGAGCCAAATACATTTGCCATTCTCCTATTAAGAGATACAGTTGATTTGTGTCCCTTTGAGTCTGGACTTCCATGCTTCTCCCTTGACCAGTATTTTATGGTTTTAATAAAAAATGTATTCCCAGAGTCTCATGTTACTCATAGGTGAGGCTTTTGGAAGGTGATTGGTTCATGAGACAAGAAACTTATCAGTGAATTAATATATTGATGAATTCAGGACTGCCTGTGCTGCTAGGAGCTGGGACCTGGTTGGAGGTGAGTCACTGAGGATGTGGCCTGGAAGGGCACATCCTTGTCCCTTACTTCACCCTTCACTCTGCTTCCTGGCTGCTTTGACTTGAGCTGTTTCCTCCGCCATGCTCTTCCATCAAGCCATTTTTTCCTTGGAGCTGACCAGCCACACATGCAATGAATCCACTAGAAACGTGAGACACATAGATTTTTCATCCTTTAAGTTGCGGATGCTAACCATTTTGTCCCAGTGATGGAGAAGCTGACCAACACCCTGTAGAACATGGCAGGAGTGGTGCTATACAGTTTCCCACAGCCTCCCTAACTTGACCTAGCAGCTTTTGCCTGCTGTGTTCAGAAGCCTAACACTTTGTAAGAGGGGCTCCTAGCCTGAGCCTGCAGTGGCCACAGTGCTGTGAGAATCCTCAGTCATATGGAAAGGTTCAAAGTTGAGAAACCATGTGTAGAGAAAGGGTAGCTGAAGAGTCAGGGAAGTAACACGTATGAGTCAAGGAGCCACTGCAGAAGTGGATCCTTAGGCCCATGCTACTCCAGCCAACATCAGACATAGAAACAAATGAGCTGCCCTACCAAAATCTTCCTGGCTTTATCTCAATCTTCTCACTATGTAGTTCAGGCTGGCTATGAGCTCATGGCAATCTTTTGGCCTTAACCTCCCGAATGGTGGAAATATAGGTGTACATCAAGAATTTCACCCAGCTGGCCCTTTTATTTTATTTTACTTTTTTTATTCTGAGACAGATCTTGCTAAGCCATTAAATTATGCAGATTGGGCTTGAATTTATACTCCTTCTGCCTCAGCCACAGAGTACTGAGATTACAGGTGTATACTACCATGCCTAGCTAGATACCAAGGTCTTTAAGGTGTTCTGTATTGTTATTAGGGGAAGATAATACCCAGTGAGGTTATCTATACATATCTGAGTTTAAAATCTCATGACTTGTTTTGACAAAAAAAAAAAAAAAAGCAGTAATCGAATATGTGATCATTTTTGTTTAGGTTTTTCATTTCCAAAATGCTATTTCACATTTAGCATCTGTTTTGATCTTCTCCATAAGTCTGGGATGAATGGCAAAGGTGGTGCTATTATTCTGACTTGTTCATAAGCAAACAGAGGTTCAAGAAAGTTACATGTTTTTCCTAGCACCATGTGGGTGGCATCAGGGAAGGCAGGAATCCAGACTACTTAAATCACCGTCTGCTTCTTTGCCAGCAGCCACTAGCCTGTGAGTTGCACAAGACAGGGAATGGATTGTGGGGAGTTTTGCCGCTTGCTGATATTTTAAGCATTATGTTGGGTGTGTGTTCAATGAAAACCACTTGTTTCCAAGACAACAGTGTTCAAACAAAAGCCTCAGTGGCTCTGAAGGAGGCACACTCACTGTCATTTCCATCCTTTTGAAGAACTGCAGTCTGATGGGCAGAGTGCCAGCAATAATTAAATCAAATTGTTCCACAGAGCCCTGATGGAGCAGGAAAGCAGAAGAAAAGAAACATACCTATATGTATATAAATATGGGTGGCAGTTCTGTGGTGAATGTTTCAGTAGAAATCATGACAATCCAGGGATCAACACTTTGTAGACTAGAACAACAATCTGGAGAGAAAACAATAGGTATCTGCTGAAGTGATGAGATGGGAGTCGGGGGAGAGAAGGGGAAAGAGATGAGCGAATGAGATGAGCAGTTCTGGTCCCTCAGTTTTTTTTTTTTTTTTTTTTCTGACTTTCAGAGGAGGAGGCAGTGGATGAAGTGATCAGATGTGAATTTTTTTCATTGAATCAGCTGGCTTAGAGTATTAGTTTTTCTTTGATTTGCTTTTCTTGTGAGGTATTCACTTGGGCTCTAATTTTCTTTTTTTTTTCTGTGAAGATAAAGAGATTTTTGAGCAGATCAGAAAAGGAATATGTTCATTGTACTGGCTTTATGCCAGATTTCATTACAGTTTTTTTTATTAACCTGCTATACTGAAGGATGGAAAATTGGCCTCCCAGGTATGTGAGATAGAAGAGGCTCTTTTAATTCTTCCATCCTGATATTTATTTCATGTAACATTCACATCCTGATTATTTTATAGAAGCTCCTACCCCAAGAGTTGAGGAGCTGTAATGGAGTAAGGCATGCCATTTAGTGCAGTGGTGATGATCTATGACACCCTTTGATATTTGTTTTTCTTTTCAGATAAAGATGTTGACATATGAATTATTTTTTTCTAAATTAAAACCTTCATATTCAGACTTAATCACAGTGCTGGAACTTTGTGATAAATAAGTGCATTTTGGGCTATAGTTTGGGCACTTGTCTCTGAAAGATTCGTCATCACTAATTTAGTGGCTTGTGTTTAATTTACTCATTTGCTTGACTTTACAGATAAAGAATGGAAATATTATAACCCTATTGTAAGCCATGGAATGATTGCCCACTGTTGTGGCTTGTAGGCCATACTCATTTATTCATACAGTCAACAAGTAATTACTAAATCTTCCTAAGAGCTACACTGTTGTGCCTTGTGTCTAGATGTCCCCATGTGTTCATAGGTTGAGGATTTTGGAGGTGGATGGATTTAAGGTTTGTGAATATATATTAAGGGCATGTGATAATGAAATTATCCCATTGATTGATTTAGAATAGTTGTAGATGTGGACAATGGGAAGGCCCATTCTTAGTACAGGGGGCACCATACAATAGTCTTGTAGCTTGGATGGGGTAAAAGGGAAAGGGAGGCTTGCTGACTGCTGCTTCCTACCTGCTGCACCATGGACTGTTTCTGTTTTGTGATGCCCCTCTGCCATGCCGGCTGCTTTAGAGCTAGCTGACTACAGACTGTGAGCTAAAATAAAACTTTACTCTTTTAGCATGTGGATATTGGGTATTTTGTACCAGCAATAAAAATATAAGACACACATGTTCTGCTAGCTATTGATATTTTAAAAAGTAAATAAAAGCAACATGTGTAATAGAGAATAAGCATCTAGACTATGAAAAGAACTTTGCACATAAATAAAACAACAGTCCAGTGGGTAAATGATATACATTTTGAGTTCACAGAAGAATAAAACATAAAAAGGTTAAGGAATATTTAATAAACTGTTCACCCTCAGTGAGAAACTGCAAAACAGCATGACTACAAAGTACTACTTGATTTTGTACTGATGAGTGTGGCAGAAATGAAAAGGTTGTGTGATGTCTGAGTTATTGGGAGAGGGTTATTGTTCTGTGCTTCTGTTGGAAGTGGGACAATGACACCAGACTTAGGGGTGGTTAGTTGGATACTGCTTTACATACTACTTTACGATGACCTCATACTACTTTATGATGACCTCATCCTCTGATCAGTGTTTTCCCTTTAGATCTCTGCTCTCAGGAAACACATGTCCCTGCAGCTAAGAATGCGAAGGGGTGGGCTGCAGCATGGTTCATTTAAGAACAATGGAAAGGCTAGGGAGATAGCTCAGCGGTCTAAACGCCTGCCTGGCAAGTGTAATGCCCCCTATTCGATCCCTGGTACTGCATGCTAGGCTGGCCTGGACCCTGTGAACACCATGCAAGCCACCAAAACTGTACGTAGTGGTGCATGCCTATAATTCTAGTACTGGGGAGACTGAAACAGGAGGAATTACTAGGAGTATGAACTGGATAGTGAGACCCTGTACCAAATAAATAAATAAATAAAGCAAGCAACTAAATTTTGCTTATCAGAGATTGTATAGATTAGAAGTGGTATATTTATATGATAATAAACACAGTTTAGTTGAAAATGTTATTGCTATCCACATCAACATGGATTAATTCCCAAAATATAAAGTAAAAGAAGCAAGTTACAGATTTATGTGTACTCTCTGACCATAAATGTTAGAAAAGATCCCAGACATGTATGCATACACACACACACACACACACACACACACACACAGAGGCACACATGCACACATACACACAGAGAAGAAATCAATACTATATGCTTTCTAATGTGGAACAGCCTGAAAAAGATACACACTGGATTAAAACAGTAGCAATTATCTTTTGGCATTGGGTGGGTGTATTCACCTATATGCATAATACTTTGCATGTAGGGAAATAGATTGTGTGTAATTTATTTGTAGAAACTAGAGGGAAACAGTAAAGAGGACACAATCCCTACCTTTAAGGAACTTACTAATAATGGCCTTATCTATGGGCAAAGCTGGGATTAGAACTCAGGTTTCCAATTTCCAAGTGCAATGATCTGTCTCTTGGATATTTGATGAATTTAGCCATCTGTGAAGAATCTCATGCTCTCTGACTTGCTTTCTGTAAAATGAAAATCTTTCTAGTTAGCACAAAGTTTCCGGCATTTTATGTCTTTCTAGAAGATTCAGGTGTTTGTGCCTGGGAATTTACAATAAAGTTTTTAAAATTAAAATGAGTAGTTGCTAAGAGCATTATAATTTCCATATAAAGTATACAGAATAACCATACAGTGAAAGCACTCATAAACCCACAACCCAAGTGCAGAAGTGGAAGGCACATGCATTTTCAAAAGAGAAACTGGTAGAGCATTTGAACTGTCCCATTAGAGACAAGATCCAACCCAAAGGGCTTCCCAGCCTATAGTAGCATCATTTCCACAACTCCCAAACAGTCAAATAAATTAAACAAATATCCCTATTTGAAAATTGTCACCTTTTCCTCTTTGTGTGCTAAAAGATTGCATAGTAATTTATTTGTACAATTCCTACAGGGTGAGAAGTCACATAAAGGCCTCAGAGTTGTGGCCTGAGATAAGTAATCTAAGTGTATTTAGCAAATAATAATGCCAATCACAGGAAATACATAGCATAGGGGAGGCAGAATGCACATTGCTGCCTGGGAAATAATTGAGCATTTATAGTTTGGGAATAGGTAGTTCAGAGCATAAGGAAGGGAGATTCTAGCTTTAGTCAAAGAAGGAATGTCATCCCTCATGTGCACCTGTGGGGCGCACTGAGACAGTGATTGAAACTGGGTGTGGTGGCATGTACCTGTAATCCCAACTCTTTGGGACGCTGAAAACAGGAGAATCACTATGAGTTCAATCTGCATAGTGAGACCCTGTACATCCTACAGACCCTGTCCTAAATACAGGAAAAAGAAAAAAAGAAAAAAGAAAAAAAAAAAAAAAAAAAAAGAAAGAATTAGTGTTCTTTTGGAATTCAATAGGGAATTAAGAGGAATTTATTTATGTAAGTACCCTGTTTTTGAAGTTCCTTGAGTCTTTAAGATGGATTTAAATAGGAACTAACAGGAGCTAGAAAGATGGGGGAGGAGAGGAGCAACTGAGAAAGAGACTGAGACAGAGGTGGGGAGAGAGGGAGAGTAGAGGGAGCGAGGGAGGCAGGAGAGAAGAGAGAAGATAGGGGAAGAAAGGCAAGAGGAGGGTGGGGAGGGGAGGGAAGCAGAAAGACAAAAAGGCAAAGACAGAAAGTGAAGTTTGTTGCTATGATCTTATTTCTCATGTTCTTCTAATGCATATGGAAGCTACAGATTTTATTCCATGGTATAAATGCCTCACAGTACCATGGTACCTTCCCCAAATCGCAAATACTTGTTCTATGCAGAGGGCTGAAGATTGCTTCCTTCAGAGTAAGAGATTAGAATAAAAAATGATGATGTTTTAGTTTATTCATAAATATATTGATAAGGAAGAGGTCTGCTTAGTTTTTTTTCTTTTTGAGACGGGGTCTCACAGCATAGTTCAGGCTGCCTCTGAACTAACTACATAGCCCAGGCTGGCTTTGAACTTGTGGTGATCCTCCTGACTCAGCCTCTTGAGTGCTGGGATTCCAGGCATGCACCATCATGCCTGGTCGTATGATGTATCTTGATCATTTTCAATCCTTTTAGTCTCCTCTCCTTTAACTTCTCCCTTCCCTGATTCTTTTTTAATCTCCAATGCATTTGCCTGCTTGTTTCCTACTGTATTTCCTTGCTTTTACTCATTTATTTATGTTTTAGGTTTCTTGCATCAGAGAAACCAATATTTAACTTTCTGTGGCTGATTCATTTTACTTAGGATTATAGTCCCGAGTACCTTCCATTTTCATGCACCTGACATGATTTCATTCTTCTTTACAACTTAATAATAATATTCCATCGGGCATATCACACTTTATTTTTCCATTCTTCTGTTGACGGGAAGCTAGGCTATTTCCAGAGCTTAGCAATTGTGAATTGCACTACTTATAAACATGGTACGCATGTGCCACTGTATACCCAGGAGGGGTACAACTGGGTCAAATGGAGTTTCTATGTTTAATTTCCTGAGGAATTTGTCTGTACTAGTTGTTAGAAGGGTTCCATCTCCCACCTCATATCCTCCTCAGCTTCTACTATTCTTTACTTTTTTGATGAGGACCCTTCTAACTGGAGTGAGACAAGATTTCAGGGCTGTTTTGATTTGTGTTTCTCTCCCGACTAAAAATAAAGAAAGAGTGTAGGAGGCAAGGATGAGATCAGGAGAGGTGGGTAGGTAAGGAAGAGGGGAGTAAAGAGGTAGAAAATGACTTAAGATGTTATATGCACAAACCACTACCCCAAATAAACATCATTATTCTGCATTGCAAATACACACCAGTCACACACACACACACACACACACACACACACACGGGTTTGCTGAGGAGTCTACAGAGGCTTCTGACGTCATTTGTGATCCCCAGAAGCCACAGCTCCCTGAAGA
Source organism: Myocastor coypus (assembly GCA_004027025.1). NCBI lineage: Eukaryota > Metazoa > Chordata > Mammalia > Rodentia > Myocastoridae > Myocastor > Myocastor coypus. The sequence continues at coordinate 78,142 of PVJA010003987.1, read as the reverse complement.
CCCACTTTCCTAGAAATGAAGCTGCTCTGACTAAGGTCAGGGGGACTACTTGTCCACGCAGGTGCTCTGCTGGGCCTTCAGCAAGGCTGGCAGTAGCAGGTGGTGGCAGCAGGGGCTGCAGGGCTTCTTCTTGTTGTCGTTACCTGCTTGAATGGCCCCCAACTCCTCAAATAAAGCCTCGTAATCCATCAGGAGCCTGGAAGATGGGACTCCAGCCTGCCCTCCACTGCCAGATGCCTTTTGCCAGCCCCACAGCCTCCTGCAGCTCCTGAGAGTGGCACCCGAGCAATGCCCGCATTCTCAAGGGGCAGCCCCTCTGCAGTTGTAGATACTATGCTCTCCCCACGCAGCATCACCAGACCCCACACCTCCTCTTCTTCATGCATTGGCTATTCTGCATTCCTTGGCTTGGGCTTCCCGAATGCATCACAATCACAGTGGGTCAAATTCAAATGCTTGTCAGAAGCCTTGAAGGGGCCGATGCCAGTTCAGCCATCTTGCAGGATGTTTTCCACCGTGGCCAATGTACTGCTGCACCTTGCTCCTCTTTCCCACAGCCATGACTGCTGGTTTATCAATGCTGAAGTCCACAGTAAAATTTTGGGATTCTTAAAGCCTAGGGGAAGGATAGAGATAAATATAAGTAGCAGATTTTCCTGGAAACAGTGCAAATTGGGTTGAAGCTTCATGCTGGAGCATTGCCTGGCTTTTGCTTGAAACCCAGTTACCTCGAGGTTCTAACACTGCTTTAAGTGCCTCGCAGGGGCTGAGCTAAGCATGCCTGGCTCAGTTCCACTGGGAAAACCACCACAGGTGCTTGTGCTGCTGAGAATGCCTTGGGGACCGCTGACACTCCTGGTTAATCAGAGAGGGTGATCCATAGTCCTTCTCAGCGGCAGGGACCCCAGGCTCACCATGTTGCCCTGCTGACCGCTCCTCAGGCTCAGGTGTCCAGCATCTCCAGTGGTCTCAGTGTTCTGTGCTGTTGGTGCAGAGCTGCATTTCTGTCTGGCATCAGATTCATCCTATGTAAATTGCTTTTAACGTTTCTAAGTCTATCCCAGGTGTGCTGGGGTCGGATTCTCTGACAACTACGGATGTCTTGATCAGATTCTCTTCATTTTGCAAGGATATCTTGCTGGCTATAATGCTTTAGGTTGACAGCTTTTTCTTTCAGCATTTTGTAAAGATGTCACTCTACTGTCTTTGGACTTCCATTGTTTTTAATGACAAATCATTAGTAATTTGGATTAGTGCTTGTTTACATGTAATGTACATATATATTTCCTCTGGCAGCCTTAAAAGTTGTTTCCTTTTTCCTTGTTTTTCAGTTTTTAGCTGTGATGTGAACAGGTACAGCTTTCTTCATGATTATTCTGCTTGGTGTGCGGGATTCATTAGATCTGAAGATTACTATGTTTTTAAACTCAAAGTTGAAAAATGTTATTTTCATTGTGTTATTCATCCATACTTGGTTTTGTCTTTTTGAGATAGGGTTTGGGTATGCAGTTTAGGCTGACCTTAAAATCATTTTGTAGCCTTGGCTGGCCTTGAACCTTAAGTGATCCTCCTGCCTCAGCCTCCTGAGGGCTGGATTACAGGCACACACCACTGCACCTGGTATAGTTTTCAGTTCATTACCTCATTCTCCTTTCTCTCTTTTCACTACTTCGACAAGACTTGTGGACTTTATATGGCTTTTTGGGCTATTGAAGCTGCTTATTTTTTTACTTTTTGAGCTTTAATTTCTAGTTTGCTACCCCACCTTTAAAAGATGAAGTGAATAATGTTTAGTTTCCATGTGTGGAACTGGTACACAGCACATCTTATTCCTTTCTCATGCCCTTTCCTTTCCTGTCCCTCCCTTTATCCTCCCTCTGTCTCAATTTGCTTCCCTTTTGAGAGAGATCTAACTCTGTACTTCCTATTATCTACCTGTTATTGTTTTCTTTCTTTCTGCCTTCCTTCCTTCCTTCCTTCCTTCCTTTTTTTTTAAAAAACCTTTTTATTTATTTATTTATTTATTTATGTATGTTATGGCCAGCTCAATCTGCACATGGTGCCCAGGATTGAACTGCAGTCCCTGCGGTTGCCTAAGCTTGCCTAAGCAGGTGCTTTAGACTGCTGAGCTACCTCCCCAGCCCTATTTTCTTTATTTATAATTTAGGTTTCTCACATTAGGCTTGTGCAATCTATTATTTCACTTAATATTGTGGCCTTAAGGCACATCCATTTTCCTATAAATGAATCAAGCTTATGTTTCTTTGTGGTACAGTAGTACTCCACTGTGAGTAAACACATTTCTTTATCTATCTCTCTGTTGATGGACTTCTGGGTCACATTTAAGAATTGTGCTGTTGGGCCTACAAAGCCTAAAATGTTAGCTCTCTGGCTTTTTATAGAATAGTCAGCTGAGCTTTGGAATAAAGGCTGGGGTGGGGGGGGTCTGTTGTAGTAGAACTGTGTCCTAAGCTGCTGTAATTTTTTTTTTTTTTTTTTAGCTGAAAGGAAATGTGATGGGTTTCTCCTCTCTGTGCTTTTGCATGCACAGGGAAGCAGGGCCATTATGTGTGCTGGCTGGGCACTGCTATCCTCTGTGACAGTGGGCACAGAAGCTCGACCTCCTGTTGGGCTCAGGAGCTGAGGCATGGCGCCTCTGACTGAAGGGTGGTCAGAGCACAGCACCTCTGCTGAGGCGGAATGCAGCCCCACATGGCCATCTCGGGGTGGGCTCTTCTCTCTCTGTTTGCCCTTCTCTTACTGGTGAGGACTTGCATGAGTGAGAAACAGGGCATGAAAGTCATCTTCCTGGCTTGTGATACTCTGAATCCTCCCCGGGCTTCTGGGCTGCCCCTCGGGCTGGTGGCATGTTTTATGTTAGGTGCTGGTCGCAGCCCATGCCATTCATTATCTGTGTGGCTTTCAGACTGTCAGCCTTCCTACAGCAATAAATAAGTGGCGGCGGATCTTTAGAGATCGAAAGTCTTCTCTTTTTGTGTAATGGCCTGGTGAAAAGGGGCTGAAATATAGCTCTCCCCCCTGAATCCTTTTCTCATCCTGCTGTTCCATATTTAAGCACTATTATCTGGAAGAAATTCTTTCCAGCAAGAATTTGAAGGGAAGTTGCTTACAAAGGCATCAAGCAGCGGGAACAACTTGGGTAGAAAATCAAAATGGAAGTGAGATTGAATTCCAGGTTAAATCTCTCGTCCGCCCCTTGAAATGGAGGTGTCTAGATGAGAGTGCAAGCAGGAAATGCTGGGTAAACATGTGAGGTTGTACAGTGGGTATTGAGGGATGAGCTTGTCGTGCATGCTAAACAGATATTTTTATGAGTTTAAATTTAATTAGCATCTGGAAATTAACAAGGCTAGAAAGAAGGGCAATGTGTTTTTAAGTGATGGCGATGGATAGGTACCGTTTGGAGCATATAGATAAATGAAGATTTAATTTGTAATGCATAATGAAGCAGGTGCCTTTAAAATAATTTGTTTTTCAAGTTACTATCACAGGCCAGAACAATAGAGCCATCCAAGGTCAGGCAATTACTGTTATTACTCATTTTTTTGGTGGTTAAATGTTAAAATTAACTCTGTAAAATGGATATTGATTTATATTGCTCAAATTGGATAATGCATTCCTTTTTCCTTGTGAGAATCTGTTTCTTCGTTAAGGGATGAGACATAAAGGTATTTTTTGCTCGTAAATCTTCAAACATTTACGTACATTATCTTTTTTTTTTTTGTCTTTTCGAGACAGGGTCCCACTGTGTAGTCCAAGCTGGCCTTGAGCTCACTTTTGTAGCCCAGGCTGGTCTCGAACTCACATCGATCCTCCTGCCTCACCCTCCCAAGTGCTGGGATTACAGGTGTGCACCACCACGCCCGGCTACTACGTACATTATCTTAATAGTTGTGTACTGGGTCTCCTGGAGGAAAGAGAGAATGGACTTTGATATTTTCTGTTCTAGAACCTTTTCCTATACAGAGCATTTGTGGTTTTGGTGGCTTTTGCAGAAGAGGGTCCGAGAAAGGAACATTAGCTGGGGAGTAAGAGAAGAGGTCCCATACAGTTTGAAATGATACTCTGCAGTGGCTGCTTTCTCTTCTCATAACAAACTGTGAGCCTTTTTTTTTTTTTTTTTTTTTTTTAATGAGCAGAATATATTTATTAGGGGAAAGAAAGCTTCTGTCTGAGAGAGGGACAGAAGGAGGACCCCAAGTGGGTTGTCCCCCAAACTGTCTTGCTAGAGCATATATTCAGCCTTCCACTGAAGTTCAGTGGTACTGAACTCAGCTGGTTGACCTTGAGGCCCTTTGGCAAGAGAGCCATGTGCATTTGGCTTGAAGAGGTAGCCCACCTAGGGGCTTCGCTCTCCCAAGGAGGTCGGCCTGGTGCTGAGTGCATGCGTGCATGCATGTGTGTTTGTGCACATGCAAGAGAGAGGAAGCAGGTCGGGGTGGTGAACCTGCAGTACACGGGCTGCAGTGGGTGGGCTGTTTGTATCATTGTAAGCTCCAAAGATCGGCCATCACCAATATAGATAGTCAACTTCATGGCCCAAAGGAGGTGAGAGGTCAATGCTGTTTCTTGAAGATTTAATGAGGACTTGAGTAGCTCCAGAATTCTGTGGGCATAGCCAGCTAAATAGCTCAGTGGATTAAAGTGCCTGCAAGCAGGCTCAGGGGCTAGGGGCTTGATCCACAGGCCTGCTATGCTGGGTCCTGCCTCCAGGGTATGCTGAGATAGCAATAGAGACAGCGTTTTGGCACACTTGTAATCCCAGCTCTTGGGAGGCTGTGAACAGGCAGATCACTACGAGTCCAATCTAATAGTGAGACCCTGAACACCCAGTCCGTGTAGACTTTCATAAAATACAGAAAAAAAAAAAAAATTCTGTAGGGTCACCTATGTGGGAAGTGGCAGCACTTGTGTATGAAGTGAAACTCACATAAAGCCCTAATCTTGCAAATAACTGCCTTCCTTCCTCCCTGCTCAGCATTGTGCATTGTGGGCTGTGGGCAGAGTTGTTTTGGGGAGAAGCAGAGGCCATGACAGCTATATCTCACTTATACTGGGAATGCATAGGTGTTGCTTCACTTTTTCCTCCCCTCCCTTCCCCTCCCCTCCCCTCCCCTCCCCTCCTCTCTTCTTTCCCTTTCCTTTTTGTTCCATTCCCTTCCTTCTACCTTCTCTCCCCTTCCTTTCCCTTTCCTTATTTTCTCTTTTTCCTTCTCTCTCTCTCCCTCTCTCTTTTTCTCTCTTCGCTCTCTTTTCCTCAGCCTCCCAAGGTGCCAAGATGACAGGTGTGTGCCATCGTGCCTGGATGGTCTTTCTGTTTTGTCCTCTCCATTCCCTTACTTATCCCCAAGGAAGTACACTTTTGTGCATGCCCCTGGGAGCAGGTGGGCAGGCCACGCATTCTGTGGAAAGTCCCTGACCAACCCGTGTCCCCAGGCTTGCAGGAGGATGCATGGGGAGGTCATCTGGTATAGCCATTTCCAAACTTGGCTGTGTAACTCGACTCCTTCAAGGGCTTTTGAAAAATTTGGATCCTGATTCCTGGATATTCTGCTTTGTTCACATCGAGTATCCAGGAATTGATATTTCAAAACAAAAGCAAGCCAGGCATGGTGGCATATACCTGTAACCCCAGCAGTGTGCAAAGCTGAGACAAGAGGACTGCAAATTTGAGTCTAGCCTGGGGAAGACCTTGTCTCAAAATAAAATATAAAAGGGGTGGGGATACAGTTTAGTGCAAATACTCTTGGTTCAGTCCCCAGTACCAAATAAAAACAAACAAACAAACAAACAAAAAAATTAAAGTCCTATACAACCACCCAGTGAGTTCCAGGCAGTAAGTAGGCCTACATTTTACTTTTTCCACTATGTGGAGACTGCATTATGATACATAAAATTGTGAATTGTTAGAACCACTTTAGAACCATGTTGCAATTTTGCTTTTTTTAAATTCTTTTTTTTTTTTTTTTTTTAGTACCAGGAATTGAACTCAAGACCTCTCATATGCCAGGCAGAAGCAGTGCCACTGAGCTATATCTCTGGCCCTTTTCTACATTTAAAAGCATAACTCATACTTCTTTTTCCTGTTCTAGGAAAATACTCATCTGACCCAGGTGTGGCGGGCAGGAATTGCTGGGGTTCCCAAGCAACTGTGGGTTTTTGAAAAATTCTGATTCTAGGCCCCAGCCCTGGAAATTCTGATTTATTCTTGACAAGAATTTAGGAATTGAGAGGATGTGTGAGTAACCACACAGATGAGGCCTCGTGTGGCTTCCTCCAGGAGGGCCTGAAAGTGCCCCCATCACGCTGGGGGGCAGTCCTGCTAGGCCAAGGTGACAAGTCCACTGTAGTGGAGAATCTGCCCTGGAAGAGCAACAGCAGGAAGGTGCCTGTTTTAAAATGGTTGGGATCTGCAAGGAAACCTAGAGGGAAACGCATTTAGTAAGTTCGTTTTTGTTACTGCCTCTAAAATTTTATGGTGAAGAATTAGGGGCAAATTTCTGAGGTGGGTGCATTTTTGGGCATTTTTGCAGTGGGACCTCTGGAGGCCGGGCGCACGGTGGGGGGATACCCGAGATGTCCGAGGAGCACCTGGAACATGACCCGGAATATGACCCCTTGTGTGCGTGTGGCAACAGCCGTGGTGGGAAGCTGTCCAAAGCCTCATCGGCAACCCTTTGTGTGGGGATAATTTAAACAGGGTCATAAAGAGAGGTTCACGTTTGCACAAGTGCTTTTAACAATAGCTTCCACCTATTTAATAACGACCTTGGCACTGTCCTAAGAACAGCTCATTGCTCAATCTGGCCCTGGCTTTGCGGCAGGCCGGTCGCACTTCCTGTCCCTTTAATCGCTTCTCCCATCTGGGAAGCACCGGACCTCCGGAAGACACCTGTTTTCTCCCCTGTTATTTTCAAAGCTCCAGTCTGCATTGCTGCGCCTGAACAGTTGTGAGGGAAGAGAAAGGGGACTGAGGGACAGGCTTGACTGTCCTAAGGGACAGAAATGCTGGCCGGTTTCTGAAGGACTCTCATCCTCTCAGGGCCAGACTCGAGTTTCCCCAGGGGAAAGCTGCGTGTTGTTCATGTGCCTTTTCCTCAGTAAAGGGGACTTAAGTTCATTTCATGAAAAGAATTCATGGAAAATAATAAGAGAAAGTTTTTTTTTTTTTTTTTTTTTTTTGCCTTTTTGAGACAGGGTCTCACTATGCAGTTCAGAAGAAAGATTTTTTAAAAGAACTTTATGTTACGGCTGGCTCTGGGGGTGAGGCTGATGCAGCATGTGATGCCAGGGATCGAACCAGTTGCCTAAGCTTGCCTAAGCAGGTGCTTTAGACTGCTGAACTATCTCGCTCACCCAATAAAAGAAAGATTTTACAGGTTTAACAGAATTAGAAGGAAAAGTCACATACACACAATTAGAGGAGAAGAGAAATCTTACTTGATTTAGAAGAATTCTATGTATCTTTAGGGACTAGTATCTGTAGATCACAGGACTGCCCTGATTGGGTCCATGAGTAGGTTTCTTGGTAGCTGATAAGGACAGTGAGGCTTACATGGGTCAGGAAATGGCCAGGATGTAAGCAAAGGAATATCACCAATGTGGAACCTGATGTTTAGGTGGGATGGGGTGGTGGGTAAAGGAGAGGGGGTGGGTGGGGGAGGGGGGTTGAGGATAAGCTCATTCACTTTTTGGTCTTTTCATCCTGTGTTTCAGTTTAGCCAAGGTTACTGGTGAAATGGCCTTAGGGAACCTTTAGCAAGAAATTACTGGCTGTGGGCTGGCGAGATGGTTTGGCAATCTAAAGGGCCTGCTTAGGAAAGCTTAGGCAACCACCAAGACCGTGGTTCGATCCCCAGTGTCTTAGTTACTTTTTGCTCGTTGCTGGGACAAATACCCAACACTCGAAATGAAGGAAGGAAAGGTTTATTTAGCTCACAGTTCGTGGAGGTTTCAGTCCATATTCGGTTGGCCCAAGGCTGAGTGGAGCAGGGCGGAGAGCATCCAGTTCATGGAGGCAGAACAGCAGCAAAATGGTGGCAGAGGCAGCCAACCAAACAGGGCAGCAGAGCAGCAGCACCAGCTTGAGCTCCAGTCTATCTCTCTGTCTCTCTTTATATTACATTCAGGCTCTCTGCCTTAGCTCCCGCCCTAGGTTACACCCATAATCCCAGAAGTACTTCCACCCGTAATCCCATCAGTACTAGAACCTATAATCCCAGGGATCATGGATCAAGTCTCAAACTCTAGAAGTCCCCGCCCAGTGACTCCATGAGGCTTTGGGGGGACAACTAAACATAAACCATAACACCCAGCACCATGTGCTGCACCAGTCCCACCCCCAGGGCAGGCTGAGCAGGCCATGAAAAAAAAAGAAATTACTGGCTGTATTTGTCTTTCCTTATCTGGACAACTTCCCATAAGAGCCACAGTGAGCTGTACCTCCTTTTCTAGCATGGGGCCTCCTGTAGGGCAAGAGTGTCCCCTACACCCTGAGGACTGAGCATAGAGACAGCATGGCAGAAATCACTATGGAGTGGGTAGGGGTGGGGGTGGAGGTGAAGGTGAAGGTGAGGGGACCATCTTACAGGAAATACCACAACAGTATAAATCCAGACCCTGTCCCCAGGGGCCATACTGTCTACATAGGCCTTTACAATTTTTTTTTTTTTTTAAGAAATTAAGAGTACTTACCCAAAGTGACATGGAGCTAGTTAGTGAAGGTTATCTATCTAAAAAGGAGCACCTATTATTCAAAACCAGGTAATACAACAATAAGGATATCAACAACCAGCGAGTGAGGACAAGCGAAGGCAGCCATAGCGCTGTAGTTCGCCCAAACTCAACAGCTATTAAAAAGTTGGTCTCACCTATTAGAACATTCATGAGGTACATGTATGATTTTTTGTTATGCTGAGGTCAAGAAAATGGATCCCTAGAAAGTATCTAGCAGCCTTGATACAGGGCCGGACTCAGTATCAGGTGTCAGCAGGAACTTTCTGCCTGCTACAGAAACTCAGGAGTCCCCAGCACCCTCCGCAGAAGCCTTTCATAGAAGCCTTTTTGAGGACAGACCTAGTGTGTTAATTGTGACCATGCTAGTGTGGTGGGGGTGCTTGTAATATTTGGGTGGTAATAAAATAGTGTCGCTGATATTGCAAATACAATCCCATATGCTAAGCTGCTGACTGGTTGTTTCTGCTGTGTGGTTATGGGTTATCTTTACATTTTTATCTTCTCATCCATTGTAGATATTAATATTATTTTCAAGACCTTACAAGATTAAAAAAATGGTTTATTGTTCATTAATTCAATGTTTTTTTTCACAGAATAAAATATTTTTAATAGAAAGTTAAATTCATAGTAACTAGCTTATATTTTTATAACTTTTATATTATACATACTATTTGGTAACATAGGATTTCATTAATCTGATCCCTCCTGTTGAGACTCTATTTTTGCTAACATATTGTTGCTATAAATAGGTTAGAATAAATGTAATTAGCTAAAATACATTAAAATTAAAAGTAGATTTCTTCCCTTCTTCTGGAGAATGGGCAAAAGCCATTTTGGAGGAATATTATTTACTATATTTCCAAGTTATCTTTGTGGTTAGGTTGTCATCTTACCTAAGGAAAAGGAAGAAACTCATTCACTAAATATTTTTTTTTTTTTTTTTTTTTGTAGGACCAAGGTTCAAATTCAGGACCTTGTACTGGCCAGGCAGGCACTTGTGCCATAGAGCTATCTACCCCCCCCCCCTTATTTATTTTTTGAGACAGGGTCTCGCTTTGCAGTTCAGGCTGGCTTTGAACTCACTTTGTAGCACAAGCTGGCCTGAACTTACATTGACCCTCCTGCCTCAGCCTCCTAAGTGCTGGGATTACAGGTGTGAACCACCATGCCTGGCCTCACATTGACTATTTATGGGCACCTCCAAACAATTTTTTGTAACACCTCTTGCATTTGTGTTTTGGAAGGTCTTACAATCAGAACTGAATGTGAATTCTGGTAAGAGAGATGCACTTTTTGCATAGATATACTATGAGGATGGTCAACTGCAGTAGTTGGTGACTTTACAGAAATTTTAGAGAAAATGGATAAAGAAACATTTCTCACAGACTGAGGGATTACCTGGTGTTCACCTGCTTGGGTGGGCAGAAAGAGCTACCCTCTTCTGTCACCTATGTCTGTAAGATACACATAGTGTCTGCCTCATCATGAGGGTTCGGATAGCCAAGTGTCCAAGCAGAATTCAGTTTTTTATTCAAAAAATATCTACTCTTTCTGGAGTTTCAGATTCAAAGATGAATTGAGAATCACCCAAAATGCAACCTCCTTCTGTGCGATGCCCAGTCCTCTTGCCTCCCATAGGGCAGTCGTGCCCCTCTGTGGAGCACTGACCCACAATTTGCTCATGAGGCCATCTCATCCAGTAGATGGTGAGCTTCCCTGAGGAAGTCCCTAATGCTTGTGCTGTTTATGGGTTGAATGGATGGATGAGATGCTCGGGACAGATGATTATGACTCTGTCATATGAGAGATGGAGAGGAAAGGAGAGGGACAGTCCAGCTGAGTTGACACATGGACAAGAAACAATGGCTCTGAGACCCAGTGAAATGTTTGTCAGCCCTGCCCTGTGTTTACCTTCTGTCACTGATTTTGACCAACTTGTTTGTCTCTGAACACTGAAGACCCTCAGGAGTCTAATTCCTACAAAGAAGTGGCTGCAGAGTCACCTGAGAGGCAGGGCTTTTCAACAGGCAGAAACCAGAACAAGCAGGTGTTTGAGAAGACTTAGTGACGAGCACACCTCTGGGTTTATGAATTTTGACAAAATAAGGTAGAAATCTTCATCATTTCTACCTCTCCAATATTTGCCCCTCCCTTACTCCAGCAGAACTGGGCACTTATAGTCTTCCCTAAAAAAAAATGTAAAAATTAGGTACAGAAATGGATCCCTTGTAGTAGAGACTCTGGCCTCAGAGTTGGAACTTACTGCTTCTTACCAGTCCTCTCTTGCTTCTATAATATCAAAAACCTAAGATTTTGTTCTGGTACTTGGATGTGAGAATAAAGACTGTATTTCCCAGCTATCCTTCAAGCTCTTGTGGGCCACCAAATTCTGGCAAATGAATATCAGGGCAAGTATTGAGTGTGACTTCTAGCTGTCCTTATATGAAATAGAAAATGTGCCTTGGTTCTTCCTGTCCTCCTTCCTGTTTTTTTTTTTTGTCTTTTTTAGACAGGGTCTCACTATGTAGTTCAGGTTGGCCTTGAACTCACTTTTGGAGCTCAGGCTGGTCTCGAACTCACACCAATCCTCCTGCCTCAGCCTCCTATTCTCCTTCCTATTGGTAGGTGTATATATGTGGTAGAGTTACTTTGGCAGCCATTTTGGGCTAGAAAGTGACTGTGGGAATGGAAGCCTTCTATAGGGAACCGGCAAGATAAAAGAACTTGGCCTCTGAAAGCAAAGTACTCTAAAACAGTCCAAGTTCTAGACTGAGGAAGAGACACATTCATTTGTTTAAGCTCTATTTGTTTTTACATATTCTGATATTCATAGCAAAACCTAACTAATACAGCCTCTGGGAGTCAAGGGGAATATCTTGGTGATTTCCTGCGACACAGCCAGTCACAAGGCTGTCTCTGAGGAGGCTGCCTGGATTTATCATGAGTACAGGTTGAATCTGTCACTCCATGTCTACTGGAGGCTGAGTCTCAGCTAGAAGCATGTGGCTCAGTTTAGGGTGAGGCCTTTGGTCAGGGAGGAATGGAGCATGGAGGGAAGAGAGTGAGCCTGAGGTCAGAAAGACTCGGGCTACAACTTGGACTCTGTCAACTATCTGTGCAACCTGAACTTCAGTTGCTGTGGTTGTGAGAATCAACGACCAGACACTGAGAGTGAATTAGTTATTGACACATAATAGAGAGTGAAGATGTAGCTGTTGGTATTAAGATACATTAATAGACCCTTTTGTACCCAAAGTTAATGCTACACTTTCTGTGTGATTAGGAACAGTAGATTGATTAAATGCAATGTAAACAAATCCTGTTGATAAACCCCTAAGAGTTTAAAAATAAAACTTCCTCATAAAAATTTCTTTCAACACCTAAGATATTTTGCTCAACACGAAGTGTAAGGTGGTGGTTTCTTCCTTTTATAACAAACTAAAAATAAGTATTATTACATGGAACTGTAAATAACTGTATTGGGTTGGGATTCTTAATCTCAGAAAACAGACCATGAAGGCTAATTTTAATCAAAAGGAATTTATTACAGGGTGTTAGTAGCTTCTGGAATTTCTAGGAAGACCAGAAAAGCAAGGCTGGACTGGATCCAGCAGGGAGTCTTGCAGGCTGGAACACCTCCGATCCTATCAGCCAATGGGTCTTATGAAATCCCACCTGGTCCTGTGCCCCTACTTGGTCCCCATGAGCCAGGGGCTGTTAGCCTAGAACCTCAGTCAAGCTGTGGCAGAACCCTGATTGTATCCTTGTGTCATCACTCCTTACATAGTTCACTTGGACCCTTAAAGTCTTATGTGGTGCTTAGAAGAACTTGGGCCAGTTGGGCTGTATGAGGGGCAATGAAACACAGGCTTGAGGTTTTCTAGGCTGTAGGACCAGTGGTACCTTGCCTGGGTTCCCCCAAGGTGAAGAGACTGAGACAACAATTTGAGTGTAGGTAGTCATCTCAGTTACCCTTCTCTCATTGCTGGGACAAATACCTGACACCCAGAGTGAAGGAAGGAAAGGTTTATTTAGCTCACAGTTACTGGAGGTTTCAGTCCATACTCAGCTGGCTCCAAGGCAGAGCAGCACATGGCACAGAACAACCTTTCATGGTGGTGGCAAAGAGCAGAGAGCAAAATGGAGGTGTAGCAGCAACACTGGCTACAGAGAGCAGGTCTTTCTCCCTTAAGTTGCATTCAGGCTCTCTGCCCCAGGCTGGATGTAGCACTCACACCCATAATCCCAGAAGTACTCAGACCCATAATCCCAGCCTTAGATCATGAATTAATCACAAACTGTAAAACTGTGTCTCTATGACTGCCTAGGGCTTTGGGGGGACAAATACATACAAACTAATAGTAGTGGTGTTTTGGGAAGTGAGTCAAGGAAAGAGGAGTTAGGGATCAGGAAGAACATTAAGCCAGAGATTAGGGCATGGGTTTAAGTTTGATAAATTTAAGTTTCCTCATTGTCAATGAAAGTATAGTCCCAAGAGCTGTGTGTAATTCAGATGGGAATAAATTCACATGAGAGTCATAACTGTAAAAACAAGACTTGTTGAGCATGGAGATGAGAAGAGCAATAGATAGAATTCAGGACCTAAGAGAGTACAGGAACTGGGAGAGGGAGTAGAGCAGGCTATGGATTATATGGGTCTTCTGACTAATGACCATTAGGGTGTGCAGTGGGGGCTGGGGAGATAGCTTGGTGGCCTAAGTGCCTGCCTGGCAAGCGCAAGGTCATGAGTTTGATCCCTACATGCCATCCTGGACCCTGGGGCGCAGTTTTTAGGCCTCAAAACTGGTGTGGTGGTGCATGCTTATAATCCCAGTGCTGGGGAGGTTGAGACAGGGGGATCGCTATGAGTCCAGACTGCCTAGGGATACTCTGTATCAACAACAAAAACAAAATGAAAATAAAATTAAAAAAGAAAAAAAGAAAGAAAAGAGATGGTGCTGTGTGTGTAGTTGCTGTTTGGGAAGCTGCAAAGTCTTCCACCAAGCTCAAGGATGCTGGAGGAGGGACAGATCTGGGTGGGGATGGAAAGGGTAGGTGAGGAGTTCACCTTGCCTATGCTGAGCTCAAGGGCTCTGGGGAGGATTCACCCGCTCCTAGGAATGGGTCAGTAGTCAGGAGAGGGTGGAGGTGGACTATAGATTCAAGAATCTGAAGCATTTAAAGAGAGGATAAAGGCAAAGACTGTGGCTACTGAGACCGAGTCCCTGTGCCTCCTCACCTTGGCACACGGCTTGCCCTTTGCGTGCTCCATGCAGTAAATCTCAGGCCCAGACTCACTTCTTCTCTTCCTGTGCTGGCACTGTGCATCCTGATCCTGATCCCTTTTGTGGTCCTGTTCTCCAGAGGGATGCGGTATCCCCAGCTGCTTCCAGATGCTTTTGGACTCTAACGACACACAACTCAGTCCTCTTTTTTGTTGTTTAATTTTGAATTATATTTTACTTTTAACCACTACTGCCTACTATAATGGGAATAATAAAAGTAACAAGCTCCTAAGATTTAGAGAAGCATAAAAAAATTGTACAGTTTTGCTTTCTACTCTGTGCTCTTTGCCTCCTCTGCTGAGACACAACCAGGGGGTTTCTGCTCGCATCTTGTCCTTCAGCTTCCGTCCTGGGGCTCAAGGCACCAGCCCTCCTCTCTCCTTCTGGGGCCCTCTGCTTAGGTGAAAGATATGGCACTAATAATGACCCACTTTCTGGCACCAGCTTAAGAATGTATCCTGGACAAAAAGATGGGCAACTTGCAGGGTCCTGAAGCTCCAAATCCTGTTGCTGGGCACATTTTCTTGGTTTCTGCTCTGTGTTGGAATAGAACTGACTGAATAGACTGGAAGCTTCAATGCATGGACAGCGCCCATGGAGTCTCATGCTGCACATGGGTTATTTGAGGTGAGGACTGAGCCAAGGCTGTGACTGGCACCCGAGGGTGATGGTAACCTTGGGGTAGGGACTCCACAAGGGTTAGCTTTTGTTAGGTGAGGTAACACTTTTAAGAGTAACCCACCCCACTGAGAAGTCCTCTGTGCTCAGAATTCTGAGATGGTAAACTTGATGAGGGAAAGTATCTTAATGTCAGGGAACAATCTGGGTTGTTGGGTTGGTGTGCACACGTGTGTGTGTGTGCACATGTGTGTAAAGATAAGACAAATCCAAGTTGGATCACTGGTATGCAGTCATAAAGAGCAAAAGGGAGTCGTGGGCTGCAGGAAATTTTTAAGTGCTCTCTGAAGCAGGAGAATGAGTGCACTGTGGTGGTGACATCGCTAACCCTGGCATCGCTAGTGTCTGTATTGTAAGCTTAGCTTTTGAAAGGACATCACCAGTGTGCAAGTTGTCTGTTCAGAGAAGTGCACCATATACCAAGGTCCCCTCTATCCACTTCCCAAATATATTCTAAAAAGTGAGCAACGGCATTTCATGTCTCTAGTTGGATGGATACTGTATGCATTTTTTTGGACGGGGGAGGATCTACAGGGCGTTCAGGATCTCGCTATTAGTTTGGACTTGTAGTGATCTGCCTATTTACAGCTTTCCAAGAGCTCAGATTACAGGTGCACCTACACCCAGTTTCAGTTGCTGTCTCAACGAGCCCCACAGGCGGGCTGGGCCCAGGGATTGAACTCTGGCCCCTGTGCCTGCTTGCAGGCACTTTAATCCACTGAGCTATTTGGCCAGCCCTTCTATGCTTTTTTTTTTTTTGTCTTTTTGAGACAGGGTCTCGCTATGCACTTCAGGTTGGCCTTGAGCTCACTTTTGTAGCCCAGGCTGGTCTTGAGCTCACATCGATCCTCCTGCCTCAGCCTCCCAAGTGCTGGGATTGCAGGCATGCACCACCATGCCTGGCACATTGTATGCATTTTTTAAAACAAAAAAATTCTGTTTTTTCTCCTCAAATGTTATTGAAATCGTCACAAGAGAAAAATGAAATCCCCATTGAAAGGCTTGGAAACTAGAAATGTACTGTGCTAGTTTAGGAAGAACTGCAGGCATTGCTGTGCAGAGGAGTCTTGGCACCAGAGGCCAGGCGATGTCCAGGGAGGCTGCAGAGGAGGGACATCTGGGTTGCTCCCGGGAAAGGACTCCCCGTTAGACGTCATTATGTTGTGCTTCTCCTAGCGTCTTTGAGTTTCTCCTTTTTCTCTTTCTGTGCATGATTTTCACTCCCTTACTCGAGGTGAAACTTTCCTCTACCTCCACTTGGGCTCTTTCTTGTGGAGAAATGAGAAGCCAGGAAGAAGCCTAGAAAGTCCCCAGACTAGAAGGGTTGGCCCTCCTTTAAGGTGGCCTTAAAGGAGGAAAGCGTATGGAGCATGGGGGCAGAGGGAGAAGTACTCCTGGGCAATCACTGCCTTCTCTGCATGCTGCAGAAATAGCTACTTCTGTGACTTCACAAAGCTGTGATCCTGAACGCTCAGAGCAGGCTGAGCCTGACAGAAGAGGCCGAGGAAGTTCGAGCCCACGCTCGCGACACCCCGAAGTGTTAGCTCATGAACAGTTCTCAAAAGAAAGAAGTGTTATGATTCACACCTGGCATCAGCGCCTTTCTCTCGCCTGCCTCTTCGGCATCCCTCTCTTTCTGCCTGTTTCCCTCTCTGCCCCAGCTTCCTCCCTGCCCTTGCCAGACACTCAACTGCACACTTCTGGGGCTCCAGGCCTTCTCCTGAGCTCAGAGAGCAGAAGATGTGGAGTTGGAGGAGCACACTCACCGCAGCATGACAGCACCAGTGCAGAGATGATGGTTGCAGCAATCACAGCGGGTCGGCTAACTCAGGGGAGACTCAGGCGAGGTCCAGCTTATGAGTAGTCACGGACCACTAAAGAGCAGGTGATTATTTAGGAGGTAGAAATGGTTGTGGGGCTGGAGGGATAAACATGAGTCTGGCAAGCTTTCTAGGTTCCTGGCCAGTGTGTCTGAGTAGGTATCACATACCTTAGCAGTAGTTTTGGGAGAAAAGATTATTGATTTAATAATATTAGGCATGTTGAGGGTGCCATGTCGTAAGACATTTTATTTTTTTATTTGAAAATGAAAAAAAATATTTGAAAGAAGAAAACGGGGCTGGTGAGATCGCACCACATGGTGTGCCAGCCCCACCCCCAGGTCAGGCTGAACTGGCCATAATATGAATAAATAAATAAATAAATAAATACATAAATAAATAAAGTTTTTTTTTTTTTTTTTGAGACAGGGTCTCACTGTGCAGTTCAGGCTGGCTTTGAGCTCACTTTTGTAGCCCAGGCTGGTCTCGAACTCACAACAATCCTCCTGCCTCAGCCTCCCAAGTGCTGGGATTACAGGCGTGAGCCACCACGCCCGGCTTAAATAAAGTTTTTTAAAAAAGAAGAAAACAGAAATAAAACAGAGTTTCAAGTCAGGCTAATAGGAGACTAACAACAACTAATTAGTCGAGGTATTTTAGTAGCTGTGAATTTGGCAGCTGTGTATTCCGGTCTGAAGTTCAGAGGATGTTTGGCCCAGTACACTTCTCTGTACATGTACTGGAATACTTACAATGAACACTTCTCTGGCAGAATAGGAATAAGAATAATATTGGGACAGGGTAAGCTTCTCCTCCTCCTTTGCCCTCCTTGTCCTTTCCAATCTTACCCCAGATTCAGTCAATCTTATGGTATAAAAACCCATCAAATTATGCTGTAGAGGCAGTCATTAGTGAGAGATAGGTTTGCAGGACCCACTTGGGAGACTGAATACCCAGGCCTGCTGCTGTGGTGGGCTACTGGCAGGTGTCCACCCAGAAGAGAGACAACAATGACCCAGGCCATGTGGAGTACTGGGTAGAGTGAACCCTGACCAGAGGCCAGAGGGGTAGAAAAGAGAAAATGATTGGAGGCCAGAAAAAGAACATGGGTATCCCTACCAAGATAGAATGTGTATGGAATGGAAGGGGACCTGTAGGTGTGTTGCATTGTTGTGTGGCCCCAGTGACCAAATAGTAGTGAGGTTACAGTATTTCTGATAAAATGAGCTGTATGTTTTGAACCTCTAACATTTACTGAACCAACTACTCACATAGTTTCTTTTTATTATTATTATTATTATTATTATTATTATTATTATTATTATTATTATTTGTCTTTTTGAGACAGGGTCTTGCTATGCAGTTGAGGCTGGCCTTGAGCTCACTTTTATAGCCCAGGCTGGTCTCGAACTCGCATTGATCCTCTTGCCTCAGCCTCCCGAGTGCTGGGATTACAGGCGTGAGCCACCACTCCCGGCTCACATAGTTTCAAGCACTATACTAAATGTTTATTTTGTCATTTCACTTAGTCCTTCCAATAACTTTATGACGTACTACTTTTGTTTATAGATGAGGAAGCTGAGACTTGAGGAAGTTGCTTGGTGGAGGGAAAACAACTAGTGAGTGATGGAACAAGGTCAACTTCAGATCTGCATTTTCAACTGTTACGTTCTGTTGAAGTTTGTTATGGTTTATGTCTAGTTGTCCCCCCAAAGCCTCATGAGTCAGGGGGTGGGCACTTCTAGAGTTTGAAACTTGATCCATGATCCCTGGGATTATGGGTTTTAGTACTGATGGAATTATGGGTCTCAGTACTTTTGGGATTATGGGTGTAGCCTAAGGCAGAGGCTGAGGCAGAGAGTCTGAATGTAATATAAAGAAAGACAGAGAGATAGACTAGAGCTGTTGCTCTCTGCTGCCCTGTTTGGTTGGCCACCTCTGCCACCATTTTGTCGCCATGAACTGGATGCTCTCTGCTCTGTTCCACTCAGCCTTGGGCCAGCCGAATATGGACTGAAACCTCCACAAACTGTGAGCTAAATAAACCTTTTCTTCCTTCATTTTGAGTGTCGGGTATTTGTCCCAGCAATGAGTAAAAAGTAACTAAGACAAAGTTCATCAGGATAAAGATGGGTTATGGTGGGTCAGGACGTGTGAAGATGGAGAAGAGCAGAGGTCTGAATATGAGGGCATGGGAAACAGTGGTGCTTCAGAAGGGCGTGGGTAGAGAAGGTCCCCAGTGGAGACCAAGGAGTGTGATAGGAGGCAGAGACAGAGAGTTGTTATAGCAGGCATGGAAGTGGAGTTTTGGTGAGGGTGAATAATTGGCAGTAAATACCTCAAGGAAGCTCGGGAAGGTCAGCACCAAAACATGTCCATTAACTGCACAGTGTGGCAATCATTGGCCTTGGCAATCTCAGCTATAGTAGATGGGGGCATGTTAGTGAGAGAATGAGAAGACAGCCAAAACAGAAAGAGCTCACAGCTCCACATGGACATTTGGTTGTAAAGGAGGGGAAAAGGGGACCTCCAGGGAAATGTCAAGTTGAAAATAATTAACGTCTTATAGGATGGAGAGACTTAGGACTGTTCACATGCCAGTGGAGTAGAGTGGAGCTCAGTGGCACTGGATGGAAGGGGAGAGGGAAGCAGGGGAGAAGAGAGGTTCCCAGAGCACAGGACACCAGCTGTAGCACACAGGAGCTATAGGCTTAGTGAAAGGTGGGATCTGTCCCTTCCTGAGACAGAAGGATGCTGGTGACAAGGAATGTAAGGCTTCATGACTGCTGTTGCTCTGCAAAGAAGCCAGAACTATCTGCACAGAGCAAGCAGAGCAAGGGTATAGGAGGTTGAAGTCAGTATAAGTTTGCTGGCTAAGCACAGTGGTCACAGATTTTAGTAGGAGCTGAAGTGCGGGACTAATGTCCTACTTTTAGACACTTAGCCGCTTCCAGGTCTTCACTGTATAAACAGAAGAGAAAAAGAATGGTTGATTAAAAATGAACATGAGGGCTGAGGATGTAGCCCAGGGGTGGAATACTTGCCTAGCAGGTGCAAGCTCCTGGATTTGATCCTCAGCATGCAAAGAAGAAAAGAACTGGAATTTTTGAAAGTGGAAAAATCCCCTTTGATAGTTTTCAGTGTGTCGAGGAGAGCAGCTTCCAAGTGATTAGTATTTGAAAAAGAAAATACTGGTGACTACCATCAGTATTTTCCAGACAAGTTTTATAATTACTAAATCTTTTTTTTTTTTTTTTTTTTTTTTACAAATATATGTTGAGCCAAATTGCTTTCTACCAAATTGTTTTTAGTTCCATTGCAGTTGGGTTTTCTCAGGCAATTACAAAATATGGACAAACAAGAGAGCTTAGCTTACTATACTGAAAGTCATAGTATGGTTTGGTGTGAGAGAGATTCTGATAGTTGAGAAATAAAAGTTTATGTACTTATTAAGGTAGCTATTACTTATTTAGCAGCAGGTATAGCAATTGTCCATCTAGATATTTCAAAGTCACCAGAATCATACACTGTTCAAAGGTCTGGTATGTATAAATCACCTAAAACTCCAAAATCCAGTGTGAAAATTACTATTGTAAAGAGATTATCTACATTATAAAATTTGAACAATAAATATTTCTACCAGCACATAATAGGGAATAAAAACATAAAATTCCAAATTTTAGTAAAACTTAGGGGCTTCTAAAATAGCAATTGTTTAAATAGAAGTCTACTTTTTACCCCCTTTTTGAAATCCAGTTATAACAATGGTGACTAAATTAGTATAGTAACATATAATTTGTTGTTGTTGTTGTTTGCAGGAATTTGTTTTGTAAGCCCAGTTAGTGTAGAACTTACTGTCTTTCAGTACTCTCTAAACTGGAAGAAAAACCATAGGAAATGTAAGTGAACTACAAGTACTATATATAACCCACACATAAACTGGCAAAAAGTGAAGCCCCAGTTCATACTGCATTAGAGGATTTTGCACAAATGGCAGAACATGGGGGGCAGCAGTGAGGCCCTACTGAGATGGACGACGTGGCTCTTGTGTTCTACTTCAGACGGAGGGCCTCTCTCTGGAGTCAGCCAGCCCCCGAGGACTTTTCCACTAAATCCAGACTATTTTTGAAAAATCTTCCTTTGCCTGTCCTCCACCTGTATCCTGTTACAAATCACCTTTGCTTTGCTCCGTGCTGGAGAGATCCAGACTTCCCCTTGGTGTCCTCGTCTGTGCGTTGCGCGTGCGCGGAGGACTCCGCAGGGTTGCTAGTGTGCAGCAGCCCACCAAGAGCAAGGGTGGGACAGGGCGGGGTGATGCCGGAGGGCTGGGTGTCAGGTCAAGGCCGCTGCTGTTTCCACTGTTGCTAGAGTCGTTCTGGCCCACACAATCGTGCCCTTCAAACAAAGCCATTTGGCACGTGAAATGGAACCAGGATACGTACTTTCCACCACTACTTAGAAGAACTGGTGTAAAGATTTTATTTTGCAAGTTTCCTCTCTGCGTCCATATATTCTATTAAAGATTTTGTTTATCAGCTGGGTGTGGTGGTGCTGTCTATAATCTCAGCACTCGGGAAGCTGAAGCAGGAGGATTGTTGGGAGTTCGAGGCCAGTGTGGGGCTGCAGAATGAGCTCACGGCCAGCCTGAACTGCACAGGGAGACCCTGTTCTCCCCCCCCCCCCAAAAAAAAAGGATTTTGTTCTAAATATTTAAAACATTTTATTTTTGAATTGAAGGACGTATGACAATTATAGTGTATGTATCTATATATTTAATACCAGCATAATTCAGATAAATTTCTTTAATAGAAGTTTTCTGTTTAAGCCGGGCGTGATGGCACACGTCTGTAATCTCAGCACTTGGGAGGCGGAGGCAGGAGGATCGATGCGAGTTCGAGACCAGCCTGGGCTACAAAAGTGAGCTCAAGGCAAGCCTGAACTGCATAGCGAGACCCTGTCTCAATAAGACAAAAAAAAAAAAAAAAGAAGTTTTCTGTTTAAACTTCTTATTACTCTAACCCAGGCAATTTTCATCTTAATTTCTAACCAGAAATCTATTTGAAGGACATACTTTTCTTCATAAAAATTTCCAAAATGTTTCACTTATTGTAACTCATCACCAAGGGCTTTCCTTTTCATGGTTGCTATTTTTTTTTTTTTTTTTTTTTTTTTTTTTGAGATAGGGTCTTGCTATGTAGTTGAGGTTGTCCTTAAATTATGTAGCTCAAACTCAGCCTTCTGGCTCAGCCTCCCAAGTGCTGGCATATGACACCCATTCCCCAGGTTCATATTTGCTGTTGTTTAGCATCTGGTCCAGCAAAAGAGCTATTGTTTTGTTAGTAAGAGTGGCATGAGATTGAACAGAACAGGTATCATTGGTCTTAGGACTGTTCAGTCATGATGCTAACTACTCAGTAAGTAGGACTCAGCTCAGCATTGCACATTGTGACTACAAGGAAAATGAATTATGCCTCCCTGGGCAGGGTCAGAGTGAGCTCCATCTTGGATTCTCTGCTTTTAGTGTTTCTTCCTGTTGCCTTTGAGTCAGCCATCCATCTCTAGTGAGTATTTTTCTTACAAACATTGTACAAAGTAATTGTATCATTTGATAGTCTTCTGCTGTTCCTTTCTTACTAAATAACATATGGCAAATAATATAACTCTAACTCAGCCTTCAAAATATTGTGTGACATGGCTGGGGAGATAGCTTCGTGGCACAAGTGCCTGCCTGGCAAGTGCAACATCATGTGTTCGAACCCCAGTCCTGTAAAAAAAAAAATGTTCCAGGAGTTAAAGTTACTATTTTTTTTTTAGAATTTTTTATTTTATTTAAAATTTTTTTTTTCTTGTTTCAGAACCTTTGTTTGTTTATTCACTCATTTTTTATGGCCAGCTCAGCCTGCCCCAAGGACAGGGCTGGCACAGCATGTGGTGCCGGGTATTGAACTGTGGTCCCTGAAGCCGCCCAATTCCCAAGCAGGCACTTTAGACCACTGAGCCATCCCACCAGGCCCTAAAGTTACTATTAAGGTGGAAACAAGACAAGAGTTTTGCCCAGAGAAGCCAGCAGTTTATTGAAAAAGATCGATATATGATAAGTGCCATGGCAGTATTACCCACATCTAACAAGTCTCAGAAGCTTCCCAGTGGTGGTGGTATTTTAGTAGATCAGGCATAGCGGGAGGAGTAGAAGTAGGACTGTTTTGGGCAATATGGAAAATTGTGTCTGAATACTGGCAAGGCCATTCCAACCACAAGGAGATGTGTAATATTCTAATTGCTTGCAATGCTTAAAATAGGTAGAGCCAATTTGATGGTACACGGACACATATTTTGTTATTTTCTCAGATTGCAGGGAGTTCTCATTCCCCATTTCCTAATCACTGATCTTCTCTTCCCAACCCCATGGACCTGCTGCTGGCAGCCAGATTTTACACGGAACCTCAGAATTCAGGATACTTCTGATTGGATCAGACTGTCAAATGACCAAGCTGAGCTCGAGATTTCCCTCGATCTGGCCATATAGATTGATTTAAAAAATGAGCAATTGACCCAAGGTTGCTAGGCAGAGTCCCAGGCCAGTGCAGAGAATTAGGTTTGGGGGGGAGAGAGAGGAGAAAGAGAGAGAGAGAAAGAGGGAGAGAGGGAAGGAGAGCATAAGAGTACATGAGAGGTGCACCATGGGTACAAACAAACTTAAAGTGGGTCATTGTAGAAAGCTAGAAAACTTCTAGAAGAAATCATGGAAAGGACATTTGTGATCTTGGATTTAGCAAAGATTTCTTTGATAGAACATAATAAGTAGCAAGCAGAGGAGAAAAAATTGAATTGGATTTCATAAATATTAGCAGCTGCTTTTTGAAATGTACTATTTAGGGAAAAAGCAAAAGAAAAGTCACAGTCTGGGAGAGAATGTTTGCAAAATATATATTTGATAAAGGACTCATTTTTATATAAAATATATAAAAACTATTAAAAAGTCAACAAAAGAGTTTAAACACATCCTTTATCAAAGAACCCTGGATGGCAGATAAACACATGAGATATGCTAAACATCATTGTTGTATAAGAAAATACAAATGAAAACCACACTGGGTTAT
Organism: Myocastor coypus; assembly: GCA_004027025.1. Taxonomy (NCBI): domain Eukaryota; kingdom Metazoa; phylum Chordata; class Mammalia; order Rodentia; family Myocastoridae; genus Myocastor; species Myocastor coypus. The sequence goes on along the minus strand of PVJA010003987.1, from coordinate 54,502 downwards.
CACTGCATATATATTGGAATAGCTAAAATTAAAGACATGACCACACAAATGTTTAAGAGCCTGTGAAACATCTGGAATGTTGGTACATTACTGTAGAAAGACAGAGTAATGCAATTACTTTAGAAAACAGTTTGAGTTTCTTATAAAATTAAACACATGCTTAGAAATGACCCAGCAATTTCATTTCTAAGTATTTGCTCAAGAGAAATGAAAACATAAACATATATCTGCACAAAGACTTGTACATGTTCACAGCAACCTGACTCATAACAGCCCTCCAGTTGGAAGCAATCCAAATGTCCATCAACAATGGATAATCAAAGTGGGGTTTGTTTTCACAATGTAATATTACTGAATAACAAAAGCAACTAACCGCCAATACTCATAACAGCAAGGCGATCTCTAAAATCTCTATGTTGGGCTGTATGATTTCATTGCATAGGAAATTCTAGAGGAGTCAAACTGTTTCTTTTCAAACTGGAATAGAAACCAGATCAGTAATTCCACAGCTGAGCTCTGTGGAAGGAGATTAACTGGATAAGAACACCAAGGGACTTTTGGAACAATGGAAATCTATATTGTGGTAGTGGTTGTGTGACCATATGCATTTATAAAATCTTATGAATCATTCTTAACAGAGAGGACTTTTTGTTGTAAGTAAATAATGCCCATTAAAGCCAATTTTAACAATGAATGTGTGGGGCGGATGGAAGCCTAAGAGATAAATCTTGGAGACTTATCCTGTCTTTTGCTGCAGGAAGAGCAAAATAGCATAGTAGAAGAATAGCCTACAGAAAGTGGGAGAAGACAAAGCGCGTGTGCAGAAAAACTGAAGGAGGATGTACAGAGAGATTTCTAAGGCTACTTGGATCCTCAATTCTGACATGTCCTGGGGCCCAGGTATATTCCTGCTCTGGGTTCATTTCTGCCTTGAGTTCTATCTTCTCCTTATAACAAAGCATCTCTTTTTTGGTCTAAGCTTCTTCAATGGAGTCCTGTCCCTTGAAGTAAAAGGAGACCTAATAAATAAGGAAAGGGGTACCTTTGTGAGATGTTTCCTTTTGATGTAGTCTTTAGTGGCAGGGAATTTCTTGGCATTTTTCATAGGAACATATGTTTGAGAGATTATTTTTGTTAGGAATTCTTGAGAATAGAAGAATATGGAGTTGAGTGCTTAAATTCTAGACCTGTCTCTGTGGCACACTTTATTGTGGGATCTTGAGCAAATCTCTTTGTCTTGCTGAATTTCTAACTCCTTACATGTAAGGATGGGTTAATAAATGGGTTGTGAACTTTTCATGCACATTAGCTAAATTGCCCCAAATTTAAAACAGGTGCAAGTGGAACTGATGTGGAGGGTGGCCTTAGCCTATCTGCTTGGAGGTCAGGAGTAGGGTAGAAATATGGTTTATGGAAATGCATTGTTTTGTTGGAAGATTAAAGAGTGGGAAGTCATCTGTATTAGGTGGAATATAAATACAGGAACTAAGAATGTAAGCATACCTCAAAGATGATGGCATAGGAAGCTAGACCTAAAAATAAATGTTTGGAGCTAAAGGGTAAGCTATCAGCTGAGATAGTGTCAACAGCAGAGTGATCTGTTAACCTTCATCCTGGGGCTTCCCCTCTTTTCTGCAGAGTACTTATTATGCAATTCCTAGTGGGGTCACAAAGTGCCACGAGAACAGAGGCCAGGTCTGGTGGCTTCCTAAGTCTGTCATACTGTAACCCCTCTGTTCACCCCCAAGTTGCATGATAGCATTCCTGTCATTAGCAGCTCACTTTGCAAGTTGGGGGTCCTCAGGACATATTGGCACCTGCAGGAAGCCCCTTAATCTCAGAAGCACTAAACAGCTGCTATCAATGTTTCTTTCTCTTCTACCTACTGGTTTTCTAGATCTGAGTCATCCAGCTCCACTTTTTTATTATAATTCTGTACCTCTTGAATGTGATATGTGGATGGAGCTGTTGGGTGGATTGGAAAGTCTAATCTAGCTTAATTGTGGTTATCTGTTCACTACGTTTGCTTTTTTCCAGCCATTATGGTACTGATATGCTGCTGTCCAACCAAGAACTATACTTCCCAGCATTCTTTGCTTTTTTGTGTGGCCCCATAATCAATCCTTGCTAATGACACACAAATAAAAGTGCATCATTTATAGATTGTGATCATTGTTTGCCCATTTGTATCCAGATTCACTTTCATGTTCCCTCCTTGCTCTGCTGATTTCACAGGGGATTGGCTGGTCTCTGCCAGCTACCATTTCCCAGCCTTCCTTGCCTACTTCTGGCTAGGCTAGGTTGGTAGAAGGGATTGGAAGGAAATAGAAGAAGTGAGGAAAAAAGCACTTCAGGCCAATACCTTGGTTTCGAGTGATACTTCTGTGTTTTCATCTCTCATAGAACAGCTCCTCCTTTTGTATTCTCAGATGCCCAGTAGCCTTGTGTGGTTTGAGGAGTGAGTGAGGAGTGCAGGTGGCTTCTACTAACGTGAATCTCTAGATTGCTTACATCTCTGTTTGCCTTTTTGGTTCTTGCTGTTGCTCAAATTAAATCCCCTCTGCTGGATTACTTGGCTGGGGCTTTGTTTTCCGGATTAGACCCTGACCAATATATGGAAGCAAGGTGGTGGTAGGGAAGCAAGCATATTATTTCTACTCTGACATCATCTGTCTCCTGGTGGGGGAAGGGGGGAATGGAACTACCAGATTAAAAGAGCCAGGGTTCCTGTGGTAAAGTGCCACCTGCAGGCCAGAAACATCCCACACTAAAGTGCTGTATGAGGAGAAAATTAAAATTTTGAGTCACTAACCCATGGAAATTTGAAGGTTTGTTATAGCAGGTAGGCTTATCCTAATGTACTAACCAAGACAGGAGTGATATCTCTGATGTTTCTACCTTGGCCTCTACTGATCCACTTACGTGGCTCTGGGGACATCGCTATAGGACACTGATTAAGATTAATAAAAATGGGTGGTGTCTCTGCTGTCTTTCAAGGATGTTAAAGGGGTTCCAAATAAGATGATGGAGAAATCATAAAAATAGAGATGACTAAAGCCAAGCACAGAGGTGCACATCTATAACGCCCGCTCTCTAGGAGGCTGAGACAAGAGGATCAAAGTTTAATCTCAGCTAGGGTTAAACTTTTGATCTTTAGCAAAACCATATGTCAATTTTTTTTAAAGAGTTGGTGACATAGCTCAATATGAAAGCTGAGAGTTCAATCTTTTGTATCAAAAATTTCATCATTTGAAAGATTTTTTATATCTGAAATCATTAATAAATCCACTTATTAGTTATTATTGAACTCACGACCTTGCACTTGCCAAGCAGGCACTTGTGCCACAGAGCTATCTCCCTGGCCCCCACTAATTTCTTAAAACATTTATTAAATGCAACTTGTTTGTGAAAATGTTTGCTAAGTACTGAGTATTAGTCCTAGCTCGTAGGGAGACAGGCTCAGAGAAAGGGCTCAGCATTAACTGGGCTCTGTTGATTTAGAATTCAAATAAACAATGTAGATAGAAACAACAGACTTTTCCACATACTGGCTCTCTGGGCTTTTGATAGCAATTTGATCGGTGTGATCCTTCTGGGGCTTAGAGAGGGCAGGAGAACCTGGTTGACAGTTTTCCAGGTATACTTTCTGTAGTTCAGAACTGCTAGCATCATGCAAGAGTTCAGCCACTTGGCTGGAGGCCTGGCAATTCTACTGTGTCCTTATTTCCTGTGTGTGTGTGTGAGAAAATGTGACTGGCGTGATGGACAAACCTAGCTGTGTTTGTTTCTGACCTCTTTCCTGACCTATCTATGGAAACAGCTTGTTAGCAATCATGCACGGGAGAGGGGTGCATGCAGGGCTGATTGAGAAGCCTTTCCTGAGGCTCTGGTGTCAGGGCCATGTTTGACTTGGGCCATCCAATGCTGTGTCAGCTGGCTATGCCTGTGACCAGATCACAGAGCATCATGCAGGACACCACACCAGACAGACCTGGGGCAATGTCCCGAGGCCAAGAAAGGCAGCTACCTATGCCTTTGAAGCCTGTGAGTGCCTCTATCACATTGACCAACAGGAAATGTGGGTTTCATGTTCCTTCTCTGTGAAAAAGACAGTTGAACTGTCAGTTTCCCAGACACTACAGGGCTGAGATTTTCATTTCTTGTTCTAGATGGCTGAGAGGTTAGCTATCACTTCATTTATTTAACCACATGAAGAAGCACATCTTCTAAAATGTATGGCATACCCAGGGCCCTTCCTTTCTTCTTGGCTCCAACTTACTGCTCTGTGAGGGCCCTACCAAGCACACAAAATTCAGGTAGGAGAGATTACTTCTAGGCTCAAGTGTCTAAAGTTCTGTAATGAGAATCTGCATGTATAAATACCTCTGGAAAGGAAATACTTTAAGCCCTTGTCAGTCATTTATTTTGTGTGAGGCTGGGAGGGAGGAGGAAGAGGGGCTTTTTTCTAGAAACTTCTTTGAAGCTTTGGAATAAGAGTCATGAGGGACTGTGAGGTTAAAAAGGAATGTGAAGAAACCACTCCTGAGACTGCAGAACTTTGTACACTTTCCTTGCCAGAAAGTGTCAGCAAAATCCATTGGCCCTAGCCTAGCTTCTTAGCTCTGCTTGGGAAGCATCCCCTCCCCCACCTCCTGTCCTGCTTCTTCCTCCAGTCTACCCTTCTCTCTCCACTTCCGCATTCATCTCCACCACTTCCTCTTCTGAAGAGTTCTTTACATTGACATATTCCTTACAGTTAATTCATTTAAAGTATATGATAAATGGCTTCTAGCGTATTTACAGAGCTGAGCAAATATTGCTATAGTCAACTTTTGAATCGTTTCATTACCCTGAAAGGAAAATGTGGACCCCTTAGCTGTCACTTCCTCCTCTCTAAATTCTGCCATTGCCCTCCCACATCTAGTCCATCCCTAACCTGTGTTCTAGCTCCACAGATTTAGCTATTATGAATATCAGTGAAAAAGGAATCCTACAACATGACCTGCTGTTGTGCTCCATTCTTAGGGGGATCAAGGAAGAGGTCTCAGGGAGGCCCTTGATAATTTCAGTGTATGGCTTGTTTATCTCTTCATCATTTAACAGACTTTTGAGTTGTTTCCACTTTTTAGCTATTATGGATATGTTGCTATAAACAACCGCGACCACATTTTCAAATGTTCATTTTTGGTACTGGGGACTGAATTTAAGGCTTGTGCATGCTACACCAGTTCTCTCCCATTGAACTGTTTACCCAGCCCTATACAAATTTTCACGTAGACAGATTTTCATTTCTCTTGAAGTGTAACTGCTGGATAATATCGTAACTCTAGGTTTAACCCTGTCTAGGGTTACTAAGAAACTTCTATGAGTTAGAGATAGGACTTTTGTGCTTCTATTTATGCTTATAAACTTGGATTAAAACTGTGTAAAAAAAAATCTCTGTGTGGGTACTGTTTTTTTTTTTTTTTTCCTAACCAATGAACTTTTTACTCAGTGGTATCAGTGTTTGCATGTTTGTTCTGGCCTCTGTCAGTGGAAGCCCATCCTGTTTTTGTATTTGTTATCAGATAATCCTTCTCTATTTTCCTTTCTTCCATTTTGTTCACTGCAGGTTAATTTTTCTCTTTGGGACTATGCTTTTTTTTTTTTTCCCCTCTTAAATGCTCATGAGCTACAGAACTATCAGGAGGGAAAATGTGATTCCTACCATGCTGCACATGGGCTGGAAGTGAGGTTAGCAGGAGGCCAGGCAGAGGTGTGTGGGAAGAGGCCAGATTCCCGGAACCCAGGGGATGCTGTAGGGCTCGGTGCCACCACCCCGGGTGCCCTGGGCTGCTCTCCAGGCCTCCGCCCAGGGCTCACTGGGGCTCTGTGGTACGTGCTGCCCGGCACTCGCATGAAACACCTGCACACCCCGATTGCCAAGGGCCTAGGAGCTGTTTGAGATGCTGTATCCTGTTTGGGAATTGTTTCAAACGAAGGCAATGACTCTTCCCTGCATCAAAACAATGTTTTTAAGGTAGAGAAAGGAAAGAGCAGAAGAGTGAGAAGCACTCTGCTTCAGAGACGCAGTCTGTGTCCTGAGCTGTCCCTTGCCTGGCAGCACCTGCCCCGGGTGCTGAGCCCTGACCCTTGCCTGCTTCCTGTGTGGACTGAAGGACAGCCACAATCCCCACCAGGCCAGGAGGGGTCTGGGCAGTGCCATAGCTTTTGGGATTTCTCTTCCTTTCTGCATGTCAACTTTTTCTCTTTTTGTTTTCATTCAACAAACACTGGTTAAGAGCCATGATGTCCTAGGCACTGGGACATAGACCTGGCTTCTGGTTTGTAAAAGTCCTTTATCCGTTCTCTTCCTACCTATTTTTCAGTCTCATTCTCCACTTAGTCCTTTCTGTTTTTCTTACACTTTTCTATTTTTAACATATTAGAGACACATTTTCTTTGTCTTTTTTCTTCACATCAATGTCTCATTTCTGAGGCTACCCAGAGAGAATCTGAAGTTGGGAAGTGCTGGCATAGCCTAGGGCCAGCCCTGTGTGTAGGTGGGTTCCTCTCTCATAGAGGATCGGCCAGGACCCAGTCACAGAGTCTGCTTCAGGAGTAAAGGAAGGTGCTGATGCCCACAGGAGCTGACTAACCTTAGGGAGGGGTGTCTGCCTGTGGGTGTGGGTGTGGTATCTGGAGAGATGGCACAGAGAGCCATGACAGGAGTTTTAGAAGCCTCTCAAGTCCAGATGTTCCATTGGATTCACCTCTGGCTGAAGCCCCAAAGTTTGCCCTTGAAAGAGCTTTCCCCAGAAACTATGATGTCCTTAGAGTCTCATTAAGTCGTGAAGTTAGCCAGGCAGGGTAGAGTCCAACTTGTAGTCTTCTGGCCTCAGCCTCCTAGACGGCTGGATCTACAGGCCTTTGGTACAAAGACTGGGAAAATGGCTCAGGAATATTTCCAGAAAGATGGCAGAGTGAAGTTAGCCAGGCAGGGTAGAGTCCAACTTGTTGTCTTCTGGCCTCAGCCTCCTAGACGGCTGGATCTACAGGCCTTTGGTACAAAGACTGGGAAAATGGCTCAAGAACATTCCCAGAAAGATGGCAGAGTTTCAAGCAGCAACAAGTCAACCTCTTGACTTCCAGAATCCAGACACTGGAAAATTACAACTTGGGGAAGAAAACAAGGAGGGACATGGATCCCTGGCACCCAGGAAGTGTCTGAAGGGACAATTAGAGTCCACAGAGAAAGTGAAGAGACAGACCTCTATGCAGGACAAGAGGGGCAGCCTTCACTCTTTCCCTGGCCCCTGGCTAAGAAAGGAAGATCAGATCTGTAGAAACACAGTAAAAGTGGTGTCCCAGAGGCCTTTAGGGACAGATGCACCAGGGGAACTCAGCGGTGTATGCTGGGTGCTGCAATAGCTGTGAGAGCACACTCATGCTCTGAACTGGACACTGCCGCAGAACCGGAAGCCCTGGTCCTTCTGTTTCTGTTGGAGTAGCTCCAGACTTCATCTCCTGGCTTCCAGAGCTTCCATCTCCTTCATCCGCAGCCTCCAGCATAGATCCTCTGGCCTCTGGATACAGACTTCCAGGGCACTTTGGTTGTTAGCTCTGGGCCTTCAACCAGGTCCTTTGAGTCTCCAGCACACAGACATCCCTTTGTAGTCTCCCACACCTGATTCTGTGAGTGGCCATTCATAAAAACATGGCAAAATGGCCAGGCCAACTTTTTAACCGAGAGAGGAGGGGAGGAAAAGGAAAAGGTAAATTGGGCCAACTTTCAAAGAAATATTCAAGCGGGGAATCTTCCTGTATAAAAGACGACATGCAGACAAACTACCTAGAGTACCTCGGAAGAGGTTTATAACTATGACTTTAAGAGAGAATTGATAGACAGACAGATAGAGATAATCCTTTACCACAAGAAGATCAAGATTTTGAAGAGGAGAGTGATGACACTGGTACCATAGGTCTTGCAGAACTAGAAAAAATTAAAAATGAAAGAGCTGATGAACAGACCGGGAAGGTACAGAACAAAAGACTGAAGCAGAAAGGATTCATACAGAAAATATTCTAAGTAGAAACCTTCTCCTTCATCTCACTTGTCCACCTCAGCATCAGGCTAACTTCCAAGTGAAAAGAAGATGGGGTGAGGGTGCTGCCTTTAAGAAGTATGCTGAAGGTGCAGATGATCAGGAGAAAGATACAGTCTGAACTTCCCAAATAGTCTTTGGAGAAATATATTAAGCAGTACAGTTTTTGGTGTTTAATTAAATTCTGTAAAATTCTAAGGATTGGTTGGATTTAAAAAAATGTCCCACTATCTAAATGGGTCTAAGTTTCTCTAATTTCAAGCTCTAAAATATCTTGTCCTTTGATGATGCCGTATGTGATAGTGGACATGGGAACAGGCTGAAGAGTTTCCATTCCCTGATGTTTCCAGTCACATGCTCTGTGGACTTCTGAGTTACTTGTTTTCCATCCGTCTACTGGCTGATTAATAAGATATATGTCCTATGTAATGTTAGTAGATTACTTGGATTTATCAGCTTCATGTGGTTTTGAATTGTAGTGTGACTAAATAAGTTATCGTCTTACTTTCATGTGCTTGCTTATGAATATGGGGCTATTATTTCAACATTGTTCACATATATTATGTTTCACATAGTATAATATATGTACAATATTTGTGATATTGGTAACAGGCAACGCACTAATGCACAAAGCACATAAGGTGAATAGTACAGATTAAATTCATAAAATCACAACGTATGAATGCAATATTGGTGAGGGAACAACTTAATTAGAATTACAGCTTTGGGTGCAGGTGGTGGCTCTGTGAGCCCCTTGCTTGATCTCGATATTTAGGGAGATAAATTCCCCAGTTTTGGTGTCAAGGCCACAGTAACATTTACACTACAAAAACTCATTTTAGTAGTTTATTTTCTAGTAGGCATGTTAATTGTATAAGGATTAAAGTGATAGAAAAAATAAAAGCAGAAAGTGCCTCCTGGCTTACTTAGAGACTTGGCCTCAATTACATCAAGGTGTGGTAGGTCTGATGGTCTTTTCCTTGCTGGAATATTCGGGGCCATTGAGCCTAGGCTCAAGGCCCTGCCTCTGGCCTGACTGATTCAAGACTCCTCAGAGACAGATAGCAGACATAGGCTTTGTCTCAGCCCAGCTCATGCCTTTTACTTGGAGGGAAGTCCTAGCCATATGGGGGGCGGGGGGGAGGGAGAGAGGGAGAGAGGGGTAGATAGAAAGAGAGAGAGAGAGAGAGAGAGAGAGAGAGAGAGAGAGAGAGAGAGAGAGAGAGAGAGAGAAAGACCTGGAGCAGACTGTGGTGGGGAAGATTCGCAAAGTGTACTGTTCTCCAGGGACCTGTGGGCCAAACTACTGTGCATACCAGGGTGGAGCTGAGAAGCCCTGCAGCAGAAACAGCCAGAGCAATGGAGATGGCAGCTGAGAGGGCGACAGCTCCTGCCCATGTCACACAGACTGCAAGCGCCCTGTGCACTGACTGCATGGCCAACTATTTTCAGTCACTGAAGACTGAGAGCCATAGCACCTACACAGCCTCTGACAAGTCCTGCAGGATGTGCTTGGGCCTATTCATCCGGGACTGCAGTGAGTGTGAAGCTGGCTCAGCATGAAGAGAGCATGACTGCATGGAGGGGGATGAGTGTGCAGCAGACACGCCTCCAGCATGACTGCATGGAGGGGGATGAGTGTGCAGCAGACACGCCTCCTGCAGTGGCGCCCGGTACTGTGAGAATATTGCGGGCTCCCATGCCTTGTGCACAGTGTGATACCACCTAGTGCAAGGAGTGTGTCTCCAGCCACACAAAGGAAAGCAGGCAGTTTGCAGATGTAGACGAATGAATGGTCACTAGCAGAAAAAGCACATATGAGGAAGAATAAAAACTGCTACAACATCCCAGCGAGCTTCATTTGTTTGTGACCTTGTTTAGTGAATTTTGGTATCATTTCTAATGTTCTTTTTAATCATCATTATTTTGTGTTCTCTTTAAAAAATATAAAAAGGAGATGAAAGATGATTTTGTGCTGCAGGCCAAGGGTGAAACTGCAGGAGAAAACCCACCACAGCTACCACCTGCTCCCCCATGAGGGCTTGCTGCTGCGCCAAGACCCACCTTTAAGTTACTCAGAAAGGCATCCTGCAGGAGCCATGGCCCTCTGGGCATTGCCCCATTTCGCCAGGTGGGCAGCTGGAAGAGCAGCTGCTGCTTTGAAACAGCTGATACTCACGTGGCCTTTAATTTTTTAGAATTTTATTTATTTATTTATTTATTTTTGATACAAGGTCTTGCTATGCAGTTCAGACTCATAGTGATCCTTCTGTCTCAGCCTCTCTGATGCAGGGATTACAGGCATGCGCCACCATGCTAGGTTCTGGTGCCAGTACAACGTGGACTACCAGGGATCAAACTCCAAACCTTGTGCTTGCCAGGAAAGTGCTTATGCTGTTGATCTATCTCTTCAGGCCTCATTTGGCTTTTGAAAAGCTGCATTTCTTGGTTGTTGTTAAACAGATTTACATATTTTGTTACCATTCTTTACAGTAAAGTTGACTATTGAAGGAAAAAACAGTTCTTTTTATTTATTTATTTTTATTATTTTTTTTCTTGTTTCAGAATCTTTATTTGTTTATTCACTCATTTTTATGGCTGGCTCAGCCTGTCCTGAGGGCAGGGCTGGCGCAGCATGTGGTGCCAGGGATCGAACCGTTGTCCCTGAAGCCACCCAAGCTTTCCCAAGCAGGCGCTTTAGGCCACTGAGCCATCCCGTCAGGCCCAAAACACAGTGTTCTTTATTCTATTTGCTATGACTTATGTGTATGTGTGTGTAAAATTTCTAACTATTTGTGTTCCAATAATTTCTGTAAAATATAGTAAAAAATAAAACACTAGAGAAATGAAATAGAAGAAGCAAAGTTGTATAAAACATGAGCTCTGATTTTTTTTTTTTTGCTGTTGTTTTTGAGATGGTGTCTTGGTTTATAGTGGAGGCTGTCTTCCAACTTTCAATTCTCTTTTCTTAGCCTCTAGTGTGCATTATGGTCATGTGCCACCAGGCTTGCTTCTGCTCTTTTTAAAATTAGATGTGATAGTATCAGGTTGCTCAGAACACTGTTATAATAGTTGTTATTATAGCTTCTGTGCTTTCCTTGTGGTGGGCCAGTGGCATCCAGGGGGGTAACAGTCTGTGGGCCACACTCTGGTCCCCACTGGCTTCCCTTGTCCCCAGCTACTGTGCTCCTGTGAGGGTAGCCAGCTCTTGCCTTTGGATAGAAGAGGGGGAGCCCTGGTGGGAAGGAGCCTGCTGAGGGCAGGCTGTGGAGCTTTCTTGCCAGTGGTGGTGGTGAGGGGGTAGGGACAGAATTGAGTTGTCTGTGTGGTCTTTCTAACATTCAGGGGTTCCTGCATAGCCATCCGGGCACTAAGATACCTAATTCATTCCAGCTGAGTTTGGGTATAGGATTGATGGAATCCACAGAAAGCCCTGGAAGGTCTAGAAAGGGCAGCAGCCAGGGTACTGCTAAGGGGCCTATCAGCCAAGTTCATGGCCTTCATTTAAGGCCCCACTCCTGACAGAGCTCAGCTCCCTCAGTCTCTGCCTCTTGACATAAACAGTCAAAAAAGAGCAAGTCTGGGGATTCAGTGTGGGAAAAAGTCCAACTGAATCTACTTGGTGGTGGGCCAAGAAATGAGATCTTCTTGCCTGTTCTTTCCTTCCCAGGGGCAGAGGAAGTCAGTGCTCTTAGGACAAAGGTGCTGGCAGGTGGGGGACAAGGGCAGCTCTTAGAGCAAATGCTGCCTGTGGGAGGCTCCCAATAATGTACCACTTGGCCAGCCGCGGCAGCATGGGTTTAATCATTAAATTGCAGGGACCAATGCCTGGCACTACCCTAGGCAATCAGCTCATCCCCCTGGGTCTAAGTGAGCTGAAATGTTGCTTCCTTGCTCCTGGGGTAACTGCTCACTTAGCAAACAAGAGTCTCTACGGAAGGCACTGACCTGTGATTTATGGGTCATAAAAGGGCTGGGTTGTTTGATGCCTATACTTTTCTGCCTGAGAAGAAACATTAAATGTGAGCTAATGGATCCTTGGCTCCTAAAGGGGCTGCTGCTTGCTGTATTCTGCGCATGAGTGCTCCATTGCAACCTGGTTCCCCAGCCAGACAATTTGGGGTTCGCCCTGCAGATCTCACGGCAGCCACAACAGCCTTGGTCATCAGAGGCAGAGCTGAAAGGTCTGGATGCGGTGGTGTTCTCCTTCCCTTCTGATGCCATGAGTGTGTTTTATGTACAGTTCTTCTGAGCTAAAATTCTTATGTGAAGCAGAAATTTAAGCTAATGCCACCATTTAAAATGGTGGTTAGCAAACGACAGCTCCTTGGCCTTATGCCCAACCATTTCTTACACAAGCAGGGTCCTTGGCCATATGGAATGGTCGGATTTTCCTTTCTTCCGCACAGCCGCTCTGGATCTTTTCCAGGAGCAGACTCTAGGTGGCACTGCAGTGCAACTTTCGGGCCCTGCGAAGTCCACCAGAAGCACAAGTCCCACCAGGTTTGGTTCTTAGATCAGTTAAAACGTTTAAGGACACAAGTGCAAATATCATTGCTTACAGGGTGCTGTAGAAGTCTGGGGCCACATACCGGCCTCTCCAGTGGCTAAATGACTAAATGGCAAAAGTGGCGTGGAAGGGTATATGCTCCTCTTGGTTTGCAAAATTTTTACACAACCCCTGACCCCCATTGTCTTAAGTGGGAAGGAAGTAAGAGGGCAGGGAGAGAGAATGAAGAGTCTAAAAAAACAGCATGAATGAAGTATGTGTTCGAAAGAGGGTCTTGTTATCTAGCTCAGGCTGGCCTTGAACTCTTGGTGGTCGCAGTGGTTCTCAACCTTTCTAATGCCGTGACCACGAGATATAGTTTCTCATGTTGTGGTGATCCCAAACCAAAAAATAATTTTGGTGGCTACTTCAAAACCATAATTTTGCTACAGTTATGATTCAGAATGGCTTTAGGCGACCCCTATGTTTTGGTTGTTCGACCCCCACCAGGCTCGCAACCCACAGGTTGAGAATCCCTGAATCACACTGAGATAAAATGTTCTTATTAATAAATGATAAAATGAATAAAGAAAAAAATATCTCTTCTCATGGACCACACACTCTAACGTTTGGTTTATGCTGGGCCTATGAAATAAGTATTAATGTTACCCACCTGATTTTCATGGCACAGAATATATATATATATATATATATATATATATATATATATATATATAATATATATGTATGTATAAATATAAATTGTCTGAACCTGATTTACTCAAAATTCCCAACGGTTTGCTGCATCTCCTGTGTCTAATGGTTCCCAAAGTCAGTGGTTCTCAAAATGTGATGCCCAGATCAACAGCATCATCTGAAACTTGTTAGAAATGCAAATTTCTGAGCTGCATCCCAACCTCCTAAATCAGATTCTGAAGATGCGGCTTAGCTGCCAGTGTCTAGCCAGTCCTCCAGGGGATTCTGACCCATGTAAATGCTCAGGTGCACCTCCTCTAAGGATTCTCTCAGGTATATGCATCGGGGGGAAAGGGCAAATGGAGAGCTGGTGCAGTAAACATCTGAGCGCTTTTTAAGTTTTAGTGGTGTGTTAAGTTCTGGGGTTACAATGAAAAAAAAATCCATAGTTTTCCTCTTAATCTGTTTACAGTTTAGTGAGAAAATAGGAATCCCTACAACTATAAATGTGATATTAACTATGTGAAGAAAGTAATTCTACCTGAAAGGAGGCAGGAGAAAAGATTATAGGGCAGCAAGGGATATTGGGGAACAGTCTTGAAGGATAAGGTTTAATGAGGCAGAGAAGGGCTTGTACCTCTGAAAGTTGCTTTTTATTTTTTGCCAAGAATAATCTATCTATCTCAAAGCATGAAAGAATCAAGCATGTTAGTTTTTCTTCTCCTACCATTTGGGGAAAGCCATGGTCTTTTAAAGTCACTTAATAATGGGGGAAATTCTGGCTATCCTTGGAGTTCCACTCAATGAAGTAATGTCTGCAAGTCTCTGAGGAAAAGAATGACTCAGGAACACTGCACCCAGCCAAAATGTTGCTCAAGTGTAAAGACAATAGGTAACCATTCTCATGTATCAACAAACTCAAGAACTACAGAATGCACAAATACCTATCAGAGAAAAGCATTACTCAGTATAAGATTAAGCCATGTAAAATCTAAATAAAGATAAATGACTAAGGAATGGGATAGTTACAGTGAAAGGGCATTTAATTCATTTAAATATAAGAACTAAGTCTAAACAAAAGTGGAAATCATGTATGGTAACAGGATAGAAAATCAGTGTTATAATCCTTATTAAGAACTATGGGTAGAGGGGCCGGCAGGATGGCTCAGTGGTCTAAAGCGCCTGCTTAGGAAAGCTTAGGTGGCTGCAGGGACCATGGTTCGATCCCCGTTACCACTTGCTTCACCAGCCCTGCCCTGAAGGCAGGCTGAGCTAGCCATAAAAATAAATAAATAAAGAACTATGGGTAGAAGTTGGAGAATATTAATTTCCTGGTCTTTTTTTGGCAAGAAGCAGATTTTTAAAATGACTAATTAAAAAAAAAGTTTTCATTTAATTTAGAATGTTTATTTATTTATTTATTTGGTATAGGGTCTCACTACACAGCTCAGGCTTGTAGAGATCCTTCTGTCTCAGCCTCTCCAGAATTGAGATTACAGACATGTGCCACCATGCCTGGTATTGGTGCCTGGCACAGTGGAATGGCATTTGGTACTGAGGATCAAGCCTGGGTCCTTGTGCTTGCCAAGGCACTCAGGCACTTAGACCTCTGAGCTATCTTCCCAGCACACTTACAGTAGTTTTTTTTTTTTTTTTTGTGAAGTAATACCTCTTATAGCCCAAGTCCACATTTATCTGAAGTTTTCTGTGCTTTGTTTTCTTACAGTTCTGTTTATTTTGTCAATTAATACAGGTTTTATAATTTTTGAAAATTAAAGTTAGGTAAGATTGTTTAGCTTATTTCTCTCTCTCTCTCTCTCTTTATCTTTTTGAGACAGGGTCTTGCTAAGCAGTTCAGGCTGGTCTTGAACTCACTTTTGTGGCCCAGGCTGGTCTCAAACTTGCACCAATCCTCCTGCCACAGCCTCCCAAGTGCCAGGATTATAGGCATGTGCCACCATGACTGGCTTTTTAGCTTATTTCTTATCTATTAAGATTCATCTTTCTATTTCCCCCCATTTTTCTATTTTCTATCCATTTTAAGTTAATCTTTTATTTTCCTGACTTGAACTTATCTGTTTCCTCTAGATATATGTATATTTATCTTTATCCCTGACTCCTGAGTTTCAGGAATATATATCCAGCAGCCCACTGAATAGCTCTCTTTAGTTATCCAGTGCTATTTTTCAACATGTTCTAAAGAAGGCTCTTTTTATTCATCTTCCAAACCAAAATTTGTTGATCTTCCTACATTTCTGCATTTCCTGTCTTAGTCCAGTGGTTCTCAACCTTTCTAATGCCATGACCCCGCAAGACAGTTCCTCATGTTGCGGTGACCCCAAACCAAAAAATAATTTTGGTGGCTACTTCAAAACTCTAATTTTGCTACAGTTATGATTTGGAATGGCTTTAGGTGACCCCTGTGTTTTGGTCATTTGACCCCTGCTGAGGTCACGACCCACAGGTTGAGAACCACTGTCTTAGACTGTGAGTAACCACCAGCTCATTCAAACCAGATGCTCGGTGTCATCCTTGATTGCTCACCTTTCCTTCTTGTCCATCCAGTTGGCTGTAATTTCACATCCCAGCCAGAAGCTTGGCGTCAACCTGGATTCTCATGCCCTTTACCCTTCTGATCCAGCCAGCCAGTGATGTCACTGCCTGAACCTTTAGTTTTTCCTCTCTTTTCTAGGCTAGTCACTACTGAGCTAGGACATACACCCCCAGGGACTTTGGCAGCAGCTTCTTAGCTGGCTGTGGGCCTCCTTAGTGTTTGTCCATTCAAGCCATTGTTTGTATTTTTTTTTCCAAAATGATTTTCCTAAGATACAAGTTGATCTTGTCACACTCAAGGTAGCATCCTTTGGTGGTCCTTGTTTCCCTGTGGATAAATCCCAGGTTCTTCAACATCTTCTATGTCTGGACTTAGACATTTGCTGATAGCCTGCTGTTATGGTAAGAACTTGTGATCTTTTCACCTTCAGTATCTTTATGGCCTTTGTGGCCTACACAGTATCGGCTTATTCGCTGAAAGACAGCTCAGGGCTCAGTTCAGGAAGTTTTCTAGTCTTTGGGTTAAGTTTATCTTCTCCATACTCTATAGTACCCTTCACATACCTCTGTTGTAGCACTGACCATCTAAAAACTGCATAGATATGGTCTTCCCCACTATCATTGCAGGTTTCTCTACTATAGGACCTCACATGTATTGTGTGTATTTTTTATTTTATTTTACTTAATTTTTGTATTTTAATACAGTCTAGAGGGTCTCTCTACATAGATTGGACTTGTAGGGTTCTGGCTGTGTTCAGCCTCCCAAGAGCTGGAATTACAGGTGTGTGTCACCATGCCCAGTCTCAATTGCTGTCTCAGTGCTCCCTGGGGGTGGGGCTGGCATGGCATGCTGGGGGGATTAACACATCCCCCTTCCCACTGCTGTGTCTGCTTAAGCAGGCACTTTAATCTGATGAGATATTTGACTGGCCCTTATTATTATTATTTTTGTTGTTGTTGTTTTTTTGAGAAAAGGTTTTATAATGTAGTTCAGGCTGGTCTCGAACTCTTACCAATCCTCCTGCCTCAGCCTCCCTAATGCTGGGATCATAGGTGTGTACCACCATGCCTGGCTCATGTATTTTATCACAGTGCTATTATATAGCATGGCACATAGTAGGCTTACAAAGATGATTGAAGGAAACTAAAGAATCTTGGTATATCTTTTTTATTGACTACCAGATATACTTCTCTCCCTTGGGTGCAAGTAGATAAACACTGCCAAATTCAATAGTACTGCCTGTCTCGGAACTGGCAAGACCGCCTTCTTTTCGTGGACTCTATTCTTTGTTCAGATATGTTAATCCTACTGGTTAAATTACAGCTTGCTTTCTTTCTTTCTTTCTTTCTTTCTTTCTTTCTTTCTTTCTTTCTTTCTTTCTTTCTTTCTTTCCTTTCTTTCTTTCTTTCTTTTTAAACAATCACATTCCAGTCATGCCACTTTAGGTGGCATACTAGGCTCCTTAATTGGATTTCTCCTTTCATTCATTAATTCATTTATTCTATTCATGGAACTGTGCATATTTAGAAGTATCTATTAAGTTTTCAGTAAAACAGTATCCTTTGTATTTCTGGCCTTCAGCGTGGAGTGCAAACTGCAAGGCCTGAGGATGCTTTCGTGGGTGGGACATGCGTATAAGGTGGGTGTCAATGACAGGAGAAGGCAGGAGTCCTGCATGCCAACTATGACCTCAGGTGACTCATGAAGTTCTTGAAAACAGTCCAGCACAGTAATGAACAGCTCTGGTTTCAAGTGAAGCAGATCTGCTTTTCTACGTGGGGTGTAGGGATTAAACCCAAGGCTTTTGCACTGAACTTTATCTCTAGCCCTGTGCCAGTTCACCAAGTTGTCCATTCTGGATTTGAACTTGAGACCCTTTGTCTCAGCCTCTCAGAGTGCTGGGGTTACAAGTGTGTGCCATCATGCCTGGTTCAGATCTGGTTTTGAAATTCAGGTCATCAGTTTCATGAGCTAGTTTCTTACCATGAACATCTTCATTGAAGGAGGGCAATAGTGGGCGAATGTTATAGGGTTGTTTGGGTATTACAGGAGCAGCGCGGAAAGGCACATAGTAGGTGCTCAGCGTGCTGCCAGTGGTGTCCACTTGCCAGTCTGCTTCCCCTTCCCACTTCACTGTTGTGAGCTCTGGTCTGGACTTAGCCTACTCATCCTCTGGGAGCATCTGTTCTCAGGATGTGATTTATTTGATAGTGCTGGGCGACTGAGAAAGACCTTGTGGTTGTTCCAGACACTGGCTGCCTTTTTCTGCTTCTTCTGTTAAGAAATGCTTTGTGTATTTCAGGACTCTGTTTATTCAGGGATTATTTAGCATTTTTATTCTCTGAAGGTGCTGGCATAGCTTCCGTCTGTAATTCTAAAGAGAAGGCATTTAGCTGTGCCTTGCTTTGTTTGTTGGGAACATTTCTGTAGATAAGCACCCTGCACAGTAAATAAACTGCGTTGTTATTACATTGCCTAGCAATTTACCTGTAGCAGACGGCTGTGCCTGCTATAATGACACGATAGCTAATCCATACCTCTGCCTGATTTTATCTCCTATGGGAGGAGCTTGTTGAGCTTAAAGGGGTACACCCTGGGAGGCCAGTGGGGGGAACCAGTTGTGGTTTCTGGGAGTGAGTCTTTGGCAGCAGGCTCACCAAAAGTCTGGCCCCCAATTTTGAGTGAGTGTTTAATTTCAGTATCAATTACTTCAAGCTTCCCACAAGTAGGCTTTACCTACAGCTTCCGTGGGAAAGCAGTTTGATTTAATTAAGGAAGTGTCTCAGTCCTCCAGTTTGTGGTTAATACAGAACATAGTTTTTTTTCTTACTGAATTAAAAATTTCAGATATGCAAATATCCCATCATCCAACTTGCCTTTAAAAGTAAAATAACAATCGCCGTTGGTGACCCACAAATAGAACTTTCATTTATTTAACTTCCTGTATGCTTTTTAATAAAAGCTGTCAAAATGACATTATTTGATCTAAGGACAAGAAGTGTTTTATAGCTCTATAAAATTAGCTTGATGCTGCTTACCAAACAATTTATGGTGTAACCATCATTTTAAAAATATAAAACTGTTTTTTTAAATTAAAAAAAAAATTTTTTTGGAACCGGGGATCGAACTCAGTACCTAGCACTTGTCAGGCAGGTACTTGTGCCCCTGAGCTATCTCCCCAGCCCCTAGAGCTGGACTTTGATCATACCTTGTTTCTTGGGGTTCACTGTTTGCTTTTTCTTGACTGTACTCAGAGCTTCTGGAAACAGAGGGTTGGGCTTGCAACCTTTGGGAAGCTGTGTCAACACCTGGAAAAGGGACACATTTGACCAAGATCTGGGTTCTGTGCCTGGCTTCAGCCATTCACAGCCCTATAGCCTTGGGGAAGCTAATTGTTTACTATCACATTTTATTGCTGTTGTGATAAAGCCTGTTGGTGATGTTACTTAACTATTTTTAGTTATTGCCTTTCTAGTCTCAGATACCCATCACAGCTTCAATGTTATTGGCAGTGCATATCATGAATACGAGGGATTGTTTCAAACTGGAGAAAACACCTTATGGTGGTGCAGATTGCTTTTCCCATGCCTTCCTTCCCTACCTGTCTCCCATGAAAGAAAATCCATCTCACTCCTCCTAGTATAAGCTCAGTAGGGTGATTTCTCATAGGTAGACTATTTATATCACTCTAATCTGTCTATTTCTCTCCATCTCCAGCACCACCAATAGCTAACATTTGTTGAGAGCTTATGGTGGGCCGGCCTATCCACAGGTCTGATCTCACTTAATCCCCACTAAAACCATTATTATTGCCATTTTACAGGTGGGGAATTTGAGGCTTAAGGGGGTGAAGTAAATTATCCAAGGTCACACAGCTAATTAATGTTAGATTCCAGGTCCAATCTCTGACTTTGGCCTAGACTTCTGTGGCGGACTGATAAGAGAGCTGATAGCTGTCTTCTAGTATCTTCCCTTGGTTCAAGCCACATGGTTCGCACATGGAGACAAAGAGAGCTTTCAAGTTTGACATCCAGTGCCGCCTTGCACCACCACCCTCCCAGCCTGTGTTAATAATCGGCATGATCTGGCTTTGGCCCACTCCATCTGACCTAGCCATCCTTCCCCTTGCTCTCTGCCTTTTATAATCTTCTGAGTCATGCCCCCTGCACATCTTTCACTGCCTACTTCCATAACCCCCTCTTCTCCTAGCCTGTGGTCTCAGTCACATCACATCCCCTATTCCCCCTCTGCATTCTTCTGTAAAGGAAGCGTATTCCACTCCCCCTGCTGACGAGGGATGGGGAGGCATTTAGACTTTCCAGCCCCTGCTGGTTCTTGGGCTTAAAGATTCATTTCTTCCTGATCTCAGGTTAGGTCAGGTTGTTCCTTGTTCTTTGCTCTCATAGCAACCTGGGGCTTTCCTTAATGACATTTACCAGAGTTTACAGTCACAAAAATTTTATCTGTGCTGTTATTGGGTTAATATCTATCTCTTCTGCTCCAACGGAATATCTCAGGACAAAGAGTATGTCCACTGTAGCTCATTTAGTGTCCCCAGAGTCTAACACAACCCTTGGAATGTGGTTATTATTATCATGTTGAATAAAGCTATACACTAGGCTGAGAAATGCTAATGATCAGTTTTGTGGTTTCTTTGCCCTCTTCTGTTACTGTAGTAGTGAGCAGTGTGTAGAGCACATGACCTCTGGGTCTCTTTGTGAGCACATCTGCATACACATGCACGTACACACATGCATGCACGCATGCACGCACACACTCACACTCACATAGTCTCCTCTGCCTCCCTCCATTATGAGCAGCTGAACCAGGAAGGTGAAGAATATTTTTCATGGCATTATTTTTATGATAATCTATTTCGATGGTTAATTTGGTTTAGGACACTGATTTATCACCAGTTTATAGATCTCTCCCCCTCTCTCTCTTTTTATTGTCCTATTTGAATTATAAAGATGGCATGTGTGAAATGGAACTTCTTGGCCTATTGTTCTGCTTCTCACGCAACCAGTATAGTTCAGACAATAAAAAGATCTATAAAATTAATAAATATGCACAGTGAGAGAGGAAAGAGAGGGATGGAGACAGAGCAAATGGGTAATGCTTTGGAATTGGGCGCCACATTGGTCTCTCTCTGGCAAAGTTCAGAGTTAAAATTTACATGGAGGAGGCATAAATGAGGTATGAAGGTGTTGTCCTCTCATGTGGAACAAGGTCTGGTAATTCTAGCCTACCAGTGTTATACAAAAACATTTTCCTTTTGCTTTTAACAATTTTAAGGGCATACAGCTGCAAGGCTGACTTTAGACCAGCTCATGAGACTTGAGAGTAAATAGCAGGTCATTTAGATTTGGTAATAGGTAGTGGCCCAGGTACATGCCAATGGCATCACAAGCAGGCATCTGAAAAGGATATTTTCCCTAACACTGGTCCCTGCTTGGCACATAGTAGATTCTAATAAATCACTGTACAATACACATGTAACTGGCCAAGTTCAGAGAAGGGGTGGCTGCTTAACTGGTACTGGGAGGTCCTGTCCCAACCTCACTGGTCCTTCCCTTTGACCCATGCTGTCCTTTTCTATCCAACTCTTCTTCTTCTTCTTTTTTTTTTTTTTTTTTTTTAACCTCTCAGTTTCTTTCTTGGATTTGTTACTCTTCTCACACTACCTCCTGGCCTGTCCCTTTCAAAAACATGAGATGGGGACAATTCTAGTAGAGTACTTGATGCTGATAAAGTGCCAGGGTGAATGGAAAATGAACAGTAACCTTCCTACCTTCTGAGGAAGTATGCTGAATGACCAGGTGTCAGCTCCCAGATGTGATTTCACTTGAAGTTCTTGGATCGACTATTTACTGCTATGCTTGAAATGATGGTTATTATTGTTACAGATATTATTATGCTGAGGAAGCCAGCTTGCAAGCACAGACAGCTGCATTGTTTACAAACATAATTAATGAGGTGATTTTTAATATCAACAGCTCAGCACAAGCCTTTTAAAAGGCTGTTTATGGTCTGGGCTGCAGAGCCATTTGTAATTTCCACTGCACTTCCATGACAGGGCTGCCTCCAAAAACCATTTCCTTTGGCTGAGACCTGGTTTATTTTATGAATGACAAAAATAAACCTCTACTTGTTGCTTATGAGGGATGGTTTATGTCCAGCAAGCCCAAGCCTACCAAAAGATAAACACAGGAATACTTTTTCTGAGAAGCAAAGGTACATTTCTTAGCAGCTAACTTCTGTATTTATACAAAAGGCCTCTGGCTGAGGTGGCTGTGTGGGGGCTGGGGTGGGGGAGTGGTATCTTCTCTTTCCAAACATGGAAATGTTTCTGGTGATACGATGCTGTATAAATGCCTGCAACATATCAGCACTTGGGAAAATGGCTTGTGTTGAAGAGATTTTATTTATTTATATATATTTTTATCTGTCAAGTAGGCTTTAGGCCCCTGGGAGGTAGTAGCCCCACGCTTGCTACATGACCTTAGATTTTATTTCATTTAGTTATATTTGGGTGAGGAATGTGAACAAGGATTTTCTCTCCTCTAAGTCTGGCCCCATACAATCTTTGGGAATGGACTCTTGCATCGTTCTTCCTTGATAAGTAAGAGGGCAGACACATCCTCTTGTCTTATGTTTCTTTTCTTTGCACTTCTGATTTTGCACTTTGCATTCTAACAGCGAGTGGTAGCTGGTACACTCTAGCTTCACAAGGTAAGGCTATTCGTATAAGACACCCTCACTTAAGGGTTTTTTTTTTTTTTTTTTTTTTTGACTAAATAGATATATATCATGAGAACTAATCACTTTTGGTTCTTCTGGCTTCAAAAGCAAGAAACTAGAGGCTTGTCTATGTTTTTGGCTTGTTTCTTACATTTCAGAGGTTACACAGCTTCATAGTTTGTTCAAACTTATTGTCTTTCCTCCTATGTGAATTCCAGGGAAGTTATTGTTCGAGTTCTCTTGGCCATGGGTTTTTTCTATTTTGTAAAGGGCAGTCGGTAACAGACAAAAATATTAAAACTAGTAAAATGACCCAAGAGAACTGAAGTCTGTTATCTTAGCATTTTTGTTATAATTCTGAGGCAAATGCCTCTGAGATGTTGTTTTATAAATTTTTTTGAGATAGGTCCCTTGCAATGTAGTCAGGTTGGTCTAGACTCACTATGTTCCCCAGGCTGGCCTCAAACTTGTGGCGATCCTTCTGCCTCAGTCTCCCGAGGGCTGAGATTACAGGTGCGTGCCACCGTGCCTGGCAGTTTTATGATCTTGACTCTAAGAATTCGTGTTTATTACCTTAATCCTTTGTCCTTGATGGTATTTCTGGAATGGATGATGAGAACTTAGTGAATGCCCCAGGTTTTGTAACATTTAGTGTTGAGTAAGGATACTTATGGCCTATGACTCCACATTTACAACCACCTGGGGTAGGTAACCTTTCACCCTTGGGAAGCTTTCTCTCTCTGAGGATGTAGAAGCAAATAATTATAATCAATATTTCTGGGTACACTGCTACTTATTTATTTTCTCATTAATTATATATTTAGTACAGGGTCTCACTATGCAGATCAGATGTTGTGATCCTCCTGTTTTCAGCCTCCTGAGCACTGGGATTATGGGTGCATACCACCATGTCCAGTCTCAGTCCCCACTTCAGTGTGCCTTGGACACAGGGCTGGCCCAGCCTGCATGTGGTACTGGGGATTAAATTCTGGTGTGCTTTGACTGCTGAGTCTGTTGAGTTCTGTGGTTGGCTCCTTCTTATGGTTTATGTCTAATTGTCCCCTGAAAGCCTCATGCAATCATGGACGGGGACTTCTAGAGTTTGAGACTTGATCCACGATCCACTGGGATTATGTTTTTTAGTACTGATGAGATTATGAGTCTGAATACTGCTGGGAATTATAGGTGTGGGTGGAGGCAGATAGGCTAAGTCAGAGAGCCTGCTGTAATTTAAAGAGAGACAGAGAGACAGACTTGCACTCTTGCTCTCTGCTCCCCTGGTTGTTCCATTGCCTCTGTCGCCATTGTTGCTGTTCTGCCATCATGAACTGTTGCTCTCTGCCATGTGCCACTCAGCCTTGGAGCTGGCTGAATACGGACTGAAACTTCCAGTAACTGTGAGCTAAATAAACTTTTCCTTCCTTCATTTTGGGTGTTGGGTATTTGTCCCAGCGATGAGTCAAAAGTAACTAAGACACCCCTGATAGTCCTTTAAAGAGTGTTGTTTGTTTGATCAGTTTGACTACTGGGATATTCATTTTGCAGGTCATATTCCTGAGCATAGAGGCAAAAAGGAAGGGGCTAGAGAGAGATAAATTGATTTATGTAGAAAAGAACATAAAGCCATTAGTGGGATAGAAGAAAATGAATTTAGAATGTCTGAGGTAGGAGCAAGGGCAGGAAAACTCATATTTGAAGAAATAGGGAAGAACTTGGTGGGTCAGTTGCCAGGATAACTATGATTTTTGGAGACAAAGAGGTTCAATATAAATTTTTATTTATTTAAAAATTGAAAATTTACATAACATTGCAAATATTAAGTGAATAGTTCATTGTCTTTTAAAATATGAATACACTTGTGTAACTACTTCCTGCACTATGATTTAGAACATTTCTACCAGCCATGAGAGAAAATCCTTCATGACTTAGCCATGGTCACTGTTCAGATTCTGGTCGCAGAGTGTAGTTGTACACATTTTTAAGTGTCATATTTATGTTATCATCTTGCATGTATTTGTTTCTAATTTCTTTTATTCAATTTTATGTCTAAGATTTATATACTTTTTCATGTTAACAGTCATCTACTCCTCTTCTTTCTTCGTATTTCACTGAATAAGTGTACCATGATTAATTAATTGGTTCATGGGAAAATCAGTGGATATGCCTGTTGTCCACGTTAATAGACATTGGGTTGTTTCCAGCTTTGGCACTATTTTGAGCAGTGCTTCCATGAGCATTGTATCAGTCAGCCTTCTTGTTTTTGCTGGGGCCATCAACCTAACACACACTCCTTAAAGGAGGAGAGGTGAAAATAATCAAAGTATGCTAATATGCATGTATGTATCTGCCATACATGGAGATGGGGGAGAGGGGGGGAGGGAGGGAGGAGAGAGGATGGGATAGAGGAGGGGAGAGAGGAAAAACAACTATGTTTTCCTTCCATAGTTGTATATTTCTGGGGGTGTGTTCTAGTGCGTGGAATCCATCTCCCAATCACAATTATCTGTTACCTCATCAATAGATTCATCCAGTGATGAGTATAGCATCCCCATGTTCAAATCACCTTCTGAAAGCTCCACCTCTGAGGACAGGAGACTTTTGTGGGGCATTTTAGATTTAAACCATAACAGACATTCCTGTACACTTCTAAACCTGGAAGTGTAACTGCTGTGTGTGTGTGTGTGTGTGTGTGTGTGTGCTTAGCTTTAATTGGTCCTGCCATAGACTTTTCCAAGGTGGCTGTTTCCACGGGTGTGTTTCATAGTAAAGAGTTCTGATTGCTCTGTATATTTGGAAAAAGATGAGTCCTTTAAGAAAGTCTTTCTGGTTGTTATTTGATGCAATAGCTACCTTTTATCAGGCTTCAAAGAAAACTGCATTTGTAGTCACACTGGGGTCAGATTTTTCACAGCCTCTGCCAGGGGCAGTATTCACAGGTTTCCTTGGGTTTGAGTACTGGATTTTCCATTTATTGCGTGTTCTTAGGCAAATTAGTTATTGCTTTTGTGTTTTGCCTTCTGGGCCTTTTATTCTTCACCTGCAAAATGGAAATCATAGAATGGTGGCATGGGTTTTTATGAAGCTTGAATGAAATAGTTATATGTAAAGCCCTTTGTACAGGGCCAGACATAAAATCAGCACGCAGAAAAGGGCAGCTTTTGTTAGAATTAATTGAAGTGTGAAAATTCCAAGAGAAGGCTTAAACATAGGAGGATGGAGTCAGGAGACCTGGGCCAGCTTTCCCTGTCACCTGGAGATGCTTCTTTTATCAGCAAACCTTCAGAAACTGGGATTTGATAGGAACAGGAAATGTTTCCCTAGCACCATTCCTTACTACCCTTTTGCATTTTTTTAAGTTTAGCTTTTATAAAGACATTCTATCTCCTCATATGACATCACCAGTCACCATCAATGAGTAATTTTAGAAACAAGGTTTACAATAATTAGCAGTCTTTCAGAAGTGGTTGATAACATGCAAAGTGAGAGAAGACAGAAGAAAAACTTGGAAAAGAAACAAGAAAGAAAAAAAGAGGCCTATTTAATTTTATGGTTGATGCAACATGTGTGTCCTGCCAGAATAAATCAGATCATCTGATTTTCAAATTGCTGGGTCTATTGTTTCAGAAATAGAGGATGTAAATAATTTCAGTGCAGTCTCCCAGATCTGGACCTCTGTCATCCGGAACTGTTATCAGCATTAGCATAATTTATGGTGCTATCTAATAATGAAATCATTGAACACTGATTGTATGGCTTCTTAAAGCTGTAATTATTGTTCATTAGGAATGGATTTCATATTGTTTGCTCCTGGCACATAACAAAGTTATTGAAAGGGAAAAGTTGTCAGTAGACGTGAGAAACCAGAGAAGGTACGATTTTTGTTCCCGAATATTCTCTGTGATGAATCTGAGATTTTGTCTCATAAGAATAGACAAATGGCCACTGTAGTTGGTGCTTATTATTTTATTTCTTCTTGAGGGAAATTTTAGCTTCACTTATATGTCTTTTTTAGTCTATGAGGTAGTAATGTTTGTTAACTCGAAGAGTGTGTGATGAAAGTAACAAATGAAAACAAAAAACTACAATTTTGGCAGGTGACATTTGGAGCTTTGTGGCGCTCAGACTGAATAGTAATGAAATGCTCATGAATCTCATCTGAGGGGCTGAAGTTGGCAGTTTTTCAGAAAGGCACGAATCTGAAATAAATCTTAGCTTATTCATCTCAAAATACTCTGTTTTTAGTGGTGGTGATGCTGGAGATGGAATCCAGGGCTTTAAACAAGCGAATCAATCTTTTTTCCACTGAGCTGCAGACCCCAGCCCTACCTCAAAACATTTTAGAGTACATTTTCTTTTTCTATTTTTTTCTTAATCCTTTATTTTATTGATTTGGTACAGAGTCTCCCTACATAGCTCAGACTTATAGTGATCTTCCTTTTTTTTTCAAGCTCTGGCAGGTTTTATTAATGAAAAATTCTGCTTGGTTTATTTTTCACCGGTCTGTTCTGGCATGCTTCTAATGATATCAGAATCACCTGGATCAATGATTGCCAGTGTGCATACTCTGCAGCATTTTCCATATGCTGTGCCCAGTTCGATATTTTTGCCACTGTAGTGGTGGACACCACTTTGGCCAACATGGCATAGTACTCTATTTCAGATTTACTTAAGGCTGGGGAGTTGTGGGCAAGGATGACCAGTTTCACTTGGCCATCTGATCATCTTAGCATCTGCTTGTACCTTAGCCCATACTTTCCACTTTTCATAACAAGTTGGAACCTAGAGTTGATGGACTTCAGCGATTTTTTTGTCTTCTTTGCAGCCATTATCCTCCTGCCTTAAGTGCAGACGGCCCTCAACCAGGAGCAGCTGCCGAGATGGCTGGGGAGCAAGAAAGGAAGCTCGTAGTGATCTCAGTGTCAGTCCACTTCCATGGGCAGACTGCATGCCTATATATCCCGTAAGCCCTGGCGTTCTGGCAATATTGAGATCTCATTGTTCCTTATGACATGGGGTGGGGAGGCTACCTTTGTTGGTTGGCAAATCAATTCTTTATGGACCATAGGGCTGAGAAGGGCTTGGTCTAGACTTCGAAGGTGGAAGCTTAGTGATTTCTATTGCACATGGCAGTAGGGGAGAATCATACTTTTCAGCATGGGAAGGAATAGTAGCAGCTACATCACACAACAGAGGTCACTGTCAATATGTTTCTGCTCCTGGGTATGAGAAAGAGGGCTTATCAAAGACGACTTAAGTTTATTGTGAACACTGCCTTTGGCTTGTGATGTCACAGACCTCAGTGGAATGCAACTTGGCTTTTGAGAATGGTATAATTTATTTGACCTTCATAAGTTAAATGTGACTTCTACATTTGTCAGTTAATCCTGTTTGATTCATCCGGCACTGGGCTGGATTTCATAGCTTGACTTTTCCCTACACAGTTTTAGCTTCCTCATGTCTTTTGGCACGGACTCCAAAAAAGGCTGAGGAAATCAAGTATTTCTTAATAGGTTTTGCCCTTACTTCTTGATAAATGTGTTCTCTTTTCTTTAAATACCCTTTTATCTAGGGCCCCCTATTCCCTGAAAGTACAGGAAAATGTCAAATATGCAGAAATTAAAAAAAATCTGATTCTTTCACTGGAAAATTTCAAACTTTAGTAAAACTGTAGAAATGTTTAAATTGCCTTCCAATTTCTGAGAGAAATTGGTTTCCTTTAACACTTAACGAGATAAACTGCAATTTGATTTGAGTTATTTTTCTGCTTCTCTTTGTTGACAGTCTGAGCTCTGTTTTTTTTTTTTTTCCTGCTTCCTCTTGCTTTCTGATTGACTTCAAGATTGCATCTAATCTTTTTATTTTATCTTACACGAATGCAGCTTGCAATGTGTTGTGACAAGAAGCCAGAACTCATATTAGCATATATTTATACCTTGCCTTACAGCAAAGTGGTGCTTGGGGGATTATTAAACCAGGCTGGAGTTCTGAAGGCAAATGAAGACACCGTGTTCACCCCTCCTCCCACAAGAGCCCTTTATCGCAAATGTCTGTCCATGTGGGGAACTAATGGTGTGAAATAAAAGGACCAGGTGGGGAAGCCGAGGAGCAGTTGTGTATGAAGTCAATGTGATAGAGGAATTATCATATGGTTACAGCTATGGGAAGAGGCGAGAGGTGGTCATTGTCACTGGAGATACCTTGGAAGAATTTTAGAGGCCTCAGAGTCAATTGGTAAACTGATCAAATTAGTCTTCTAGGGAAGAAACTGGAAAGTGACATCTTCTGGGCAGAGGTCTGGGATTGAAAAGCTTGGTGAGTAGTGTTTTGTGGGACTAAGAAGATGAATTCAGAGTCCCAGAAGTCAGTGGGTGAAGATAAGAACCAGGTTCCAAGACAAAGTACCTTCTGAGGTGACTTGATGAGAGGGGATAGAGGATATTTCTTCTTGTTCGATTTGGTTTTCCGTGGGTACAACTGAACAGTACACACCCTGACCAACACTGTGAAGCATGCTCACACATTCTTTGCTGTTTTTTCCTTCAGTGGGATTTCCAGGGTCTCCAGGGCTGCAGGACTTACTAAGTTCTGTCCCCTATCAAAAGTGGCCATCATCTGATATTCACACATGGGTTGGACCTCATTTCTACCACCCCACAGCACTTCTATTTTAAGCTTGTTTTTTCTAATTGTAGAAAGACAGGCATTGTCTCTGCTGAAAGAAATTTTGAGCATTGGTGAAAAGGGAAAGACAATTTGGGGGAAGGGAGGCCTTTGAATGGCTGTGGCTAGGGAATTGGTCCAGAAAAGAAAGTGCTCTTTGTTTTTCAACTCTCTAATCATTTTTGTCCCCCTAGGATCCTGACTCTGAGTGACTGTTCTTGGAAACTTGAGTTTTGAGAAATTTTTCATTAAGATGTACCTTGTTCAGGCTTGTATGTGTATTTCTTTTTTAATTTTCTGTGAGCACTCTGGGGACAGGGATGGTGTTTCATCGATCTGTATATTCTCATTGACTGTTGCAGTTTTTGAGTCATACAACATGGGCATCACAATTCGTTGTTATGTGATTGAAAGTTATAGTGAATGTTCACATCAAAATGCATCAAAAGGCACATTGTTATTAATAGCCCTCAAAATACACCTTTTCTTCCTAGCTTCTAATGCAACTATCCCATCATTCATGCTACTATTCGAAGTAGTTCTGGAAGACCTCTTTCGTGAGTGTCTTTCATTATACTGTGGTGCTTGCCTTCATAACTTGAATCAATTTAAAGCATTTGCCTTTAATTTTTTTTTTTTTTTTTTTTATGGCTGGCTTAGCCTGCCTTGGGGGTGGGGCTGGTGCAGCATATGGTGCTGGTTATTGAACTGCAGTCCCTGCGGTTGCCTAAGCTTGCTTAAGCAGGTACTTTAGATCGTTGAGCCATCTTGCCAGTTCTCATGGACATTTTGACTTTGGAGAAGAACCAGATGTTTCATAGTGCCAGATCTGGTGAATAAAGTGTGTGAGGTCATGCTGCAATGTTGGTAGGACTCTGAATTTCCACTGGACAGCACTTGGCAGCAGCATTCACTGTATTTTTTCCTGCGTCGTATGCCTTTAAGTCAAGCTTTCTCATTCTGACAAGATTCAGAATGCCAACAGCATCCTACCCAAGAGCAAATGTTATACTTTAATAATAAAAAATCACAAACAAAGAAGCACCCATTTCTCCTCTATTATCTTGACAAATATAGAGAGGAGCAATTAAAAAATAGAATTTATTTTAACCACTGTTCATATATATCAGAATAACTTATGGAGGATTTAGAAAATAAATATTTAAATCCAACCTTCACTTTTGAAGAAAGTTGTAATGGTGGATCAGGATCTGAGTATTCTTATTGTACTGAATTATCTTTATTGGTATAGAGGATCAAGCCAGGGTCTTGTGCATGCTGGCAAACCCTCTCTACTCCTGAGCTGCAGTGTTAGCCCAGGATCCAAGTATTTTCAGACAACCCTTAGGAAACTCTGCTGTTTCCTTCTGGTGAGTCATTGATTTTAGGTTGGCCTGGGCACTTTGGGTTTTGTTGACAATTGTTTGAGCATGCAGATAGCTTTCCTTGCAGATTTATTAGCAGTTATAAAGAGCTTGACTTCCACCTCTTTTACAGTCTGTTTCAGATCTTTCTTCCTCAGTGAGAAGTTTCTTTTGTTCTAATTTTGGCTTCCTCCCTGGAATTGAGCCTGGCGTCTGGTGGTCTGAAGGCCTTTCTCTTCTGCCCTGAAGTGTGTTGGGAGCAGGACTCTTTCTGGAGACTTCTTCCCTGTGACACATTTTTTGCCCCTGGATATTTTCTGTCATTGGAGCCCTGCCTGTTTGTACCAGCTATAGAATTTCATGGTCAAATTCATTTGCCTTAGGTTTTTACTTTGTCAATCTTTTTGTAAGCACTGCTGGTTTTAGGTGCCGTGCCATGTTTCACTGGGACTGATGCAGCTGTATTAGTTTTTGCTTTAACTTTTTGTTTTCCTTCTTCATTTTTTTTCACTATGTTCTTTCTCTTTTCTTAGTCTCTTTTTCATTCAGTTTATGGATGGACATTTTATTGGTTTCATCCTGACAAGTTATAAAGGAGGAAAAGATGGGAAGAGGAATTAATTTCTTGGGTTTCACAAGAGTTTCATACTTTCCCACTTTTCTAGCAATTTTTCTGTAAGCCTTTCCATCCATCAATGATGTTTTCTTTCTTTCTTTTTTTTTTATGTCTTTTTGAGGCAGGGTCTCGCTATGCAGTTGAGGCTGGTCCTGAACTCACTTTTGTAGCCCAGGCTGGTCTCGAACTCGCATCAATCCTCCTGCCTCAGCCTCCCGAGTGCTGGGATTACAGGCATGAGCCACCACGCCCGGCTTTCAATGATGTTTTCAATGATATGTTGAGTTTGCAGTGTGACCCATGCATATAGCACTGAAAAAAGCACTTTTTGAGACTTTTAAGGCAGTTCTACCTAAGGAGTATTTAATCTACTGGGATAAATTCTTGGCCAGAAGGTTTGCAGGCCCTAGAACTTTCTTTATTTGACAGAAATGTCTTCCTATATGTGAGGATAAACATCACCTAACTCATCAGTAAGCAAGAAATCAAAACTACACAGGAGGCAGAGTTTGGCTTCATAAGCTTTCTTTTCTATTTTGAAAGTTCAGAAAGTTCTTCCTACCTGAGAAATTGTTTTAACTTCATGTTTGTTCAGAAGTTTTCTGTAGAAACATTCTTCTGCTTCACTGACTGGAGTTTATCATTGATAAGCAAACAGATTTCTGACAAATCTGATCAAATCCTGTGAGGCAAGGAGAATCTGACACATAATTCTTTTCTGGAAATTTCCATAATTTCACATTAAAAACAGCTGACTAAAGCGCCTGCTTAGATAAGCTTAGCCAAGTTCAGGGACTGCAGTTTGATCTCCTCCATTACATGCCATGGTAGCCCCACCCCCAGAGAGGGCTGAGGCAGGCCAGAGTCTAGGCATAGTGGTGCACGCCTGCAGTCCCAGTGCTAGGGAGGCTTAAAGCCAGAGGATAACTGGGAATCTCCGCTTCATAGTAAGACCCTGCAACAACCAAATTAAAAAAAAGCAGCCCTCTCCCCTATTTAGACATGCGTAATATGGGAAATGTTTAAATTATAATTTATTATAATAAAAGACATTTAGCCATTAAAACATCAAAATACATCCCTGCCCTTCAGACATGCTTGTGCCATCATTCTAGTCACTTTCTGAAGCAGTTGTGAAAATTCTCTTTCAGGAACGCATTTATTTGCACTGTCATAGCTGCTTCAGTGTACTGAATCAATTTAAAACATTTACCTTTCACGGTCATCTTGACTTTTGAGAAGAGCCAGAAGTTGTATGCTGCCAGATCAAAGTGAATGGGGACTTCTTGTGGTAGTTTTAGAAACTTGTATTTTCTTGGATGGCATCTGGCAGATGCATTCCATGTATTTTTTATTACATTTTGCAAAGACAAAAAAGACTGCCAGAACTACTTCAAAAAGTGGCAAGAGTGATGGGATAAACATATTCAAAGTGGGGGTGAATATTTTGATTAATGGCATTATGTCTTTTACTTTAATAAGTTAAACCTTGTGTAAATGGGAAGGGAACCAAGAGATGGAGGAAGCAGGGAAGGATAGGAAGGAAAGTGGAAGAAAAAAATAATGTATTTTGTACATGTACCCATTCTTCACAAAGAATGTAATCATCATGTATTTCAATCATGTTCTAATAAAATAAAAATTGAAAAACTAAATTTTTAAAAGTTTAAACATTTACTCTATTCTATCATATCTCAGAGGTACAATGGGAAACCATTTCTGAGGTGGAGACTATATGAGGTTCACTAGAGTGCTTTAGGGATCAGGCCTGTGGAAAAGAAGAGAAAAAAACAGAAGAAAAGCCCATCCAAAGTAGAAGCCAGGTTAGGTGAAGTCTTATTGGAGCAGCTGTTACAGGAAGTTTTGTAGTTAGGCTGACCCAGTAGACCTGTCTTGGTTGGCATGTGAAAGTTGAGACTTTATGTCTCACAACTACTGATCTTGAAGGGGGCTGTACTGGAGAGCATGTGTCAGCTTGGGTGAGTGGGCTCTCTGTAGTTAAGACAATGCCCTTGGAGAGAATAAGAGGAAGTAAGGCCTTCATACCCGAAGGAAGATACGGTTCCCACCTCACAGTGCCTTCCCTCTTAGCAGTACAATTTCATATAATTTTGACTTTTATTATTATTGTTATTTAATCAATTATTATTGTTTAAAATCATGAAAGGTAGGTACCAGTCCATGCTAGGTTGGTAAGTGAGGGAAAGCCTTCCCAGCCTCACACTTACTCTTACTATGGGCACACGGAGAAATGACTTTGTAAACATGAACAAAGAGATCTAGGCTATAGAAAGCTATAATAGAGGTAGTTCTAGCATTTTTTCCCCAGGACTAACTCTTATTTGACTATCATATTAAGAGTGTGACTATCCTTTCTGGTTAATTTTTTCCTCCAAATCTTTTAGATGCCACATATTTCTTCAGTAAACATTATGTATTAGCTTAGCAAGAATTTTATGTGTTTTTGACTTTCAATTTTGCTCTTTTTTTGAGACAAGATCTTGTTATGTAGTCTAGGATAGGCTCAAATTTTTGATATTCCTGCCTAAGCTTCCCAAATGCTGGCATTGCAGATGTATACTACCATGCCCAACTCTGAAAGAATTGTAAAATTCCAATGACTATTTCTGAATGACCTCTTTTTTTTTGAAGACCTGAGGTCAGTGGAAAATGATGCAAAGTTAAGAAGAGATAGCACCATGTGATTCTTCAAAGCCTTATTGTTAATTCTGCTCCCTATCCCATCTCCCCACCCTGACTCCTACCAAAGCCCAGGCTGCAGTGGGGACTTTCAGAGAGGCCTGCCCACAGCAACCCATCCAAAATAGCACACAGCCACACCCAACAGTCACTCTCTATCCTCCCACCCAGCTTTATTTTTCTTTTTTCTTATTTATTTTTATTATCTATCTTACTTTTCCTTCTCATTCCCACCCAATGTAATATGTGCTTATTAGCTTATGTCTCCTCTCAGTGGTATATAAACACTATGAAAGTCTGATTAGATATCTATTTTATTAACTCATAGGTAGATCTCCAGTGCTTAGGATGATTCTTGGCACAAAACACTTACTCAGTGATGGACATTTTACACAGGGGGAAGAACTGTCAGGCTAATTAAAGGAATAATTAAATCTTTAATATCAGTAACTTAATAAATGTAAACAATGTGAACAGAGCTTTCTAAAGTGTTTCACTTGAGCTGTTTCATTGTCACCAAGTGAGGTTTCAGGAAGAATACCTGGAATTTCCTTGGTAATAGGAGTTTTCTTCACAGCTACAGCCCAGTTGTTCCATTCAGCATGTCATTTACAGTAGGCTTGTGGCCATTACAGCAGAAAGTTCCTCTTTTCTACATTCATTCTTTGTCCTAACCTGGGAAAGGATAAAGTATAAGGACTTGGACAGAAAATGACCTTCTAAGTGTTCCTAAGTTTGGAAATGGAAATGCAGCACTCAAAGCTTTTATACTGTCTAAAAAAATCTATATCTTTTTATTCTCTCATCTTTTTTTTTTAAAGCTAAAATTCAGAACTGCAAAAACAAGAAGAAACCAATTTGGGGACACTGGAACCAGCAGCTCTAGAGAATTTAGTGGCATCCACTGTTTGATCAGATACACAGTAGTCCGTTGGTTGGGCGGTGGGTGCTGGGAGATGTGGGTCTAACTCATCACTCTAACTCACCTACCCCTGGTGAGTTAGACTTCTATGAAAGTCTCCATAATGCTGAATTGTATTTTTATGGTAAATTCCCCTTGCATTCTGTTTTTATAGCTCATTATGCCTTGAGTTCTTACTATATTGTTCTCCATCATTCCAAACACATTTAGTCTAAGGCTGAAGACTTTTTCCATCTGATACTTGTGTTCATGACAGAAGGAAGGCGATTCTTGGGGAATGGATGGACCCTTTGAACTTACTATCCACATTCCAGTTTCGTCTATGGTGCTGGTAGCGCATCCTATGCCTTGTTTCTAGATGTTTTTTTTAGTCACTAATTTTTTTTTTTTTATGGCCGGCGCAGCCCTGCCCTTGGGGCGGGCTGAGCCGCCAGGGATCAAACCGCGGTCCCTGAAGCCGCCCAAGCTTTCCCAAGCAGGGGCTTTAGACCACTGAGCCATCCCGCTGGGCCCCTCTAGATGTTTTTACCTTAGCTAATGTAGGTCGCACTGGGGAAAGTTGCTTCACTGTAGTTTCCTGTATGGAATATTGAGGCCTTGAAAGAAGGAAACAACTGCCCTACAGATCTACACCATGGCCACCACATGGGACCTTTTCCAAGGTTGATTAGAGAAGATCAGTAGAAACAGGTTCAAGAGTGATAATGATGGGGCAGAGGTGCTGGCTGCTGGTGGACAGGAAGAACACAATACACTGTGTCTCCTCAGCCCTCTGCACCGGCAACTTCTGATGAAGCTTTCAGACGAATTTTGTTTTTAAACCTGCATTGAAAGCAAATTCTTGGCTAGGACTGCAATAGGGTGGGAAGGGAGGATAAGACACCAGAGGGGTATAGAGGTGTGAGGAAAATACAAGCGGCAGGAAAGAAAAGCAAGAGATGAGGAGAAGCAGAAATGATTGTGAAATCAGGCTCCATTATATTTCCCAAATATATTTGTAGGAGGTGGTTCTTGAAGAGGGGAAATTCTGTGGTCAAAGTGGGGTGGAGGTGTGAAGATGCAGAGAGAGAGAGAGTGGGGGGCAGGGAAAGATGGTGGTGGAATTGGAGATGGAGGTAATAGCTGAACCGAATGAGGATTGGCTGGGTGAAGGGACGATAATGTTGGTGCCCTGAAGGAAATGAGAAACAGTTCATAGCAAACGCATATCACTGGAAATAGCTCTCTAGCTTTGATTTCTCCTCTTCTACCTGGCCACATGCACTTCTCTGCACTATGCTGAGATACAGAACTAAGTCTGAAAGCATCCAAGATTGCAAAAAGTATATCATGAGTAAAACTAGAGACTTCAGTTCCTTCGTAACAAATTGTTCAGGAGTAGAGAAAGAACAGGCTAATCAGAGCTGATGCAACTAAAATCTTCAATGTCAGTATTCTCTCAGCTTAAGCAGCAAGCAGAAAGACAGAATTTGAATAAATTTCCCTATCACAGGGAGCAGGAAAAACAATATTTAAGCTGGGATAGGTGAGTGGGCATGTAGTATCTGTGTAGAAGATAAGTTCCTTACCTTGAGAAGAAAAGTCTTCCAAAAACATGAATCATTCATTGGCCTCTTTAAGAGGTGGAACATACTAAGGCGGGGAAGGTAAAGACTCTTTTTATTAACCTGGATTATGATGTACCCTTAGATATACTTCTCTGGAAATGGAAAAAAGAAACCTGAGAAAATCCAATGCACATCTATTCTTGACCAAAGTAAAATAATTTTTCAAGAACAAGCTGAAAATGTATGGTTTGTCAAATGAGTGACTCAATAGATAAGGATGAAATGTATTTGAAAAGAGAGTTTCAAAAAATTGACTTGGGGAAACATTAAAATCTATGAAATAGAGTTTAGAAATTGCTATCCTGGAATGAATGTTGTAAATGACTCTTGAGAGATCACAAGCAAAGTTTTCTAACCCATTTCTCTGGGCCACAAGTTGGCAGGAAAGTGTGGAAAATGGAATATCAGTGTATTTCTAGTCTTTGGTACTCCTGGCTTCATGATGTATGAGCAGAGTTATCAAATCAGAGGTGGTTTCCCCTGGCTCCCACCATTCAAGACTCCATGTCTTTGCCAAGCTATTCTGGAAAGCAGAAGGTGGGTCACGAGGATAGAATAATGAAAGCTGACCTCTGAATCACATATTTAAATCCATTTTTGGTTTATTCTTTCTAAATTGCAATTGAGTGAACTACTGTGATTTAGCCATCTGTTATACATGTTGTATAATTGTTCACACTATCATTGTCTCTGAGATGTTCCCAGTTAATGTTATTAAGCGGTGGATATATGATTTCCTGGGTGGTTCGATTTACTCTCTGGCCTGTTTTGATAAGAAAGTGGCTATCTGCAGCATTGAGGGGGCTTTATTAGCATTCTGAATTTTTGCTTGTAAGCAAATAATATAGGGAGACAGAACCACTATAGTGGTTGCCTTTCAGAGACAGAATTCTGTTTCATTTGCAAAGCCCATTTATAAATTCTCACTATTAACTCAGGCTTTCTTGCTTGCCTGACAAAAGCAGCTCTTAGGAAATGAAGCATTTAGGACCTGGTGGGAAAGATTCCAAGCTCATACTGCCAATTCTCCCAAGTTATTCTGACTCCTACCTGAGATTTTGGAATTTTCTTTTATGAAAGGAGAAGGGAGGG
This sequence comes from Myocastor coypus, assembly GCA_004027025.1. Lineage (NCBI taxonomy): Eukaryota > Metazoa > Chordata > Mammalia > Rodentia > Myocastoridae > Myocastor > Myocastor coypus. Next base: position 16,977 of record PVJA010003987.1, on the reverse strand, counting down.
GCCAGCCACATCTGGAACGTAGATGAGAGAGTAAATAGACTTGTCTGTTTTTCAAAGATAATTGTGGGCTATGAAACAAAGCTAAGTAGGTAGCAAAATCCTACGCAGATTACAAAATAGATTTTACATCTCTGTATTAGTACATGTAATTTTAGGCCCTAAAGCACTGTCTGGTAGACCAGTTGAACGTGCTGGAGCAATTTGAATGACTCCAAGGGAAGCAATGGTTGAAATTAGATCATAGATCACAGATTTCTAGAGCTGGGAAGGAAATTTTTCTAGGCAAACCTTTTTGGTTAAGAGTTAAGGAAATGGAGGTCCAGAGAACTGCTGCTATTTTTAGTGATTACCAGGTTGATCCTGAGTTCTAGCCTAGTGCTGCCATGTGGGATGACCCTCGGTTGGACCCCTTATTTAATGGATCTGCTGCATTCATTGCAGCTATTCACAAGAACATGTGCCAGTAGTGACACAGGACTCCTCACAGCTAATCTTGTTTTTGATGATTGCAAAGCACCTTGTTCCCATTGGTTCTGCTAGGTGGACAACATTGTCTATATTGGTGAACCCACAGTGCTTAGCTTGGCTTTTGGCTAGGGTGGTGTCTTTAGGAGACACTTTCTAGGGTACTGCTTTTGTCCTTCAACTTCCTTTTTTCCTGAGACTTTTTTTTTTCAAGCAGGGGCTAAGAGTAGGCTGGTCAAGATAGTGAGACTGAGTTTTCATTATAAGAAAAATAATTTATCAGTGTATTCCTGAGTATAAGGGGGATGTTTAACAAATGTTTACTCTCCTTCCTTTTTATAATATAGTTTCTGGACTGGTCAGATAGCTCAGCGGATTAAAGACCCTGCTTAGGCAGATGCATGGTCAGGGGTTTCGATTCCCAGTGTGTCTGAGACAGTGATTGAAAGTGGGTGTGGTTGAGTACATCTGTAATCCCAGCACCTGGGAGATTGAAAACAGGAGGATCACTATGACTCTGATCTGTGTACTTGGACCCTGGCCTAAATACAGAAAAAATTATATCTATATATCTCTATATAGATATAGTTTCTGTGTATTGTTGGGTTTTGATTAATCTAAAAATTATTAATTTTTGTTTATGAAGATAATATATCTTAAAGGTTGAAACCAAACCATTCTGAAAGTTCTGGAGTCCCCTAGGCAAATGCTGTCTAGATAGAACTGTTCTGTCGACTTTTACCACAGTCTTCTCATCATGTCTGTGCATTGATGTTTGCATTAGTATTTACATTAATAATGTTTTTTTAGGACTATCTTATTTTTATTGGATTAAAAAATACAAACAAGGGGCCTGGCAGGATGGCTCAGTGGTCTAAAGCACTTGCTTAGGAAAGCTCAGGCGGCTGCAGGGACCGCGGTTCGATCCCCGGCACTACATGCTGCGCCAGTCCTGCCCTCAGGGCAGGCTGAGCCGGCCAGAAAAATAAATAAATAAACAAACAAACAAAAGTTCTGAAACAAGAAATAAAATAAAATAAACAATTCTTAAAAAAAATACAAACCAGTAGGAACCAGGAGAAAAGATGGGAAAACAGGATGGAGAAGATCAGAAACGACAAGTGAGAGAAACAGGGAAAGAAGGAAGGCCCAGAGCCTCGAGTCAGGGCTACATCTATAATGTTGTATAAAGTGAAATCATAACTAGACATTTTGAAATATGCTTCCTCAAGAAGAGGTTGGCTCAAAGGGAATGTTCATATTTTCTACCAGAACTGCGGACACTTAATTCCCAAATGTAGAAAATACAACACAGTATTATCTCACAGCTGAAACTTCACTACAATGTGATTGGTGCTCATCTTTCCGACTGTGTCTTAATGCTGTTCTACTCAGTAAAGATAGAATTGCCATTAGACACTTAAAATGCAATTTTTGGAGTTGGTGAAAGATTTTCCAGCCAGGGAATTTCTTCTGTTTTCGTTTACCCTAACAAAACCCCAGATAAATAAGTGCTGTCTGCTACTGTGGTCCCCTGGGTAACCCCTTAGATCTCCTTGGTTTGATTCTTCTCTCATTTTCCATGGGACAAACTCTCAGGGAAGTTACAGAATTTTGTGTACTTTATAGCTCATTGGATCTTACTGACCTGTAACAGTGGGTAACCATTGTTTTGTTTAAATTGATCTCCTTAGTGGCCTAGTGTCTTGCCCTTGTCAAGACAGATAGATTGATAGGAGCCACATTCTATCTTTCACTTGCCTCCCAGCTCTGTCCACACTCCTGGTGCCTTTGGAACTGTGACAGGGGTGATGTGAGTGATGATTTAGAACCAGGCATTTGGAAGGCATACAGAGTGGTTCTACTGAGAATTGTAATCTGTTGCTGCTATAAGCCCATTCATGTGAGTAACTATTCATAGAAAATAGAGCCAATTAAAAGGTTTTGGGTATAGGGAGCCTTGGATCACAATGAGTGAGTGGAAATTGCCTAATCTAGGAATCACAGTTATGTGCATTCTACAAAAGGAGAATACTGTAGTGTGAAGAGGCCTTTCATATGCTTTGTGATCCTTTGATTAGGGTTGGCACTTTCAAATTATCATTTTATGCTACTTCTGTTTTGCTGAAACTGGGACAGACTGTGTCTTGGAGTCTCACCTTCAGCTGCCCCTCACTGCACTACAGCAGTCTGGACTGATTCATGCAGGTTCTAGGGACTACAGTGGTTTTTCTTAGGCAGCTGTCATGCAGGAAAAGGTGGGCTGAGCACACCCACTCATTTCTCACCATCTCTGTAAGGAGCAGCTTCAATTCTGAGTCAGTCATGCACTGCTTCTGACTGTGACCTCAAGTTGAAAGGCCCCTTGTTAGTCTTTTCTGTCCATCAATGATGGATGGCAGTGGACCTGTGGTTGAAGATTACTGTCCCTTCTGAGCTCTGCCCTGGGAGGGCTCTGCCAGGCCCTGCTATGGAGAAGAAGCCATCCCGGAGCCACAGGAGTGGTTCTGGGCTTCTGACCTGTCTCTATGCCTACTTTCTGGCCTAACTTGAGACTAGACATTACCAACAATCATTAGATTGTTGGTAAATAGATAGGAAATACGACATTCTTAAATTAGAATTTTACTGTAGTGAACTTCTTTTCCAAAAGACAACTTCTAATTTATGTGCCCTCTTGTCTCCCAAGGATGATGATCACCGTGGTTATGTGTGGTTTTTTTCTTTTTTTTGACTGGCTCAGCCTGCCCTGAGGGTGGGACTGGCACAGCATGTGGTGCCTGGGATTAAAATGCAGTCTCCTGTGCCTGTCTAAGCTTGCCTAAGCAGGTACTTTAGACCACTGAGCTATCTTGCTGGTCCCTGTGTGTTTTCATCCACTGATTATTTCATGCTTGTCCCCATATATTGAGAATCTCTGCATACGGTACTCTAGGAACCCGGAAATGAAGCAGAAGGCGACCTCCTTGCTTTAGAAGTTCTGGAAAATGAAATGAGTTTTTCATATGATTGTATTCATGTGTTCTCATAAGTGGATCACCTAAAACCTCTAACTTTCAATTCTGAAGAAAATTCACCACTAACTTACCTATGAATATCTTGCCTGAAGGACAGATGCTATTTTGTAAGCATACTTGTGTGCAATGTATACTAAATTTGACTGTGACAGGTTTGGAATTCTTTTTTTGACCCCTCTTTCACCCTACCTCCCCTGCCCCACCTAATGAGTACTAGGCAAAGGTTATACCACTGAACGACATTCCCAGCCCCTGTACTTGAATTTCAGTTGTGTTCCCCAGCCTCCTGGCTTAATACAGGGACAAAAGAGGTTATTTGGAGGCCAGGAGGGGAAGGCTAGTTTTTTTCTGCAAATATGGACAGAAGGCATTTCGTGAGCTAGACTTTTCTTCCTCTCTTCTCTAGGTCTTTTGTGCTTTCATGCTAAAGGCTTTCATCCATGAAAGGAGAATGTTATTATTCTTGTGGTCCCAGATCACCGGTATAATGTGAGGAGGCCTTGATGTGTCTAACAATCCTTTGATTGAGCCTTTGAGATCCAGCCCCTATTGACTAAATCACTTGATCCCTTGTCCTCTGTCTTCTAGTAAGGAGGAATGTATGGTACATAGCAGGCCAGGAGGAATGTAAGGTCAGGGTATTTATCTCCTAGTTCCCTTTCCTTCTGTCTAGGTTGCTGTGGTTGACTGTCTTTCTACCTCTGCTCTGGAATTCCCTACACTCTCCAGGGTAAGATAAATGGTCCCTTCCTTCACCCTTCCAGTTATTGGGGACAGGTAAAAACCATTTGCTCTTGCTAGGCTTACAGTATCCCATTATTCTTTATTGATTTTCTTTCACTGTCCCTTTTTATAAATAATCCAGTTTCTAAACTTTGCTCTGTGACTAGTTTTGAGTGTGTCATATTCCTCCTATTTTGCTTAGTGAACATGTTAGGAATCATTTAATAATAAAGAACAGAACCTAGCACGTACTAGCTCAACTGCAAAGTGAGTCTACTTGACTCACGCATCTGACAAAGGATGCAGACCAAGACACCTGGAGAGTCAGTACCTGAAAGCGTTTCCTTGGTTTCTTGTGGTACCACATAGCCTCTGGTCTCTGCTTGTTCTACATATTGCTTTCTGCTTTCTGAACATCAATATTTCTGTTGGTTGCATGGACTTACTGACTTGGTTATGGTACAAATTCTTGCTTTAGCTCTTTTTAACTTTCCATATCAAGCAGTCTCTGCCATTTAATTGTGTTTCTCCATGTTTTATTTCCAGAATCGCAGTGGCCCAGTTTGGGTTACATCTACTTATGGCCTGCTGAGTTGTGATGGTGGAGAGAAATAGACAGAACTGTCCTTTCCGGAAGGATGAACAGGTCCTTCAAGAAAGGTATGTGGCTAGGGGGTGATTACTGGCAGCTCTACCTAGTACAGTGAATTTGTTTCATCGTAAGATCTGATTGAAACCCCAGGTGAGAAAGATAGGGATAGCTAACCTCACTCTTAAAGCCATTTGGAAAGGTAGTATATCTGCCTCATTATTTAGTGGTTTCAGAAGAAAGACATTCAGTAGTTCCAGAAACCTTGGGAGAGAACTCCCAGGATAGTTTCTCCTATATTTAGCCAACTGTGGACTTTACTTATTTTCTTTTTCTAATCCATAATGATACTGATCTACTGTACAGTGTGATTGGATCCTTCTTAGTGCTTATGATTGAAAGAAGTTATTGAGATACAAAAACAATTCTGAACATTTATTAGAGTGGCATGCTATCATGTTTGAGAGTTGGCCTGAAAACCAGCTTTTCAGTCCCATTCAAGTACAAGCAGATAATTGAAGATTTTGAGACATTTGAAGAAAGCTGTTAATGGAGAGGGAAGAAGGAAGGAAGGAAGGGAAGGAGAGAGAGAAACAGAGAGAAAGCCACTTGGAGGAAACAGAGACTAAGGCAGGAGATAAGCATTTTAAAAATTAAAGCTTGTTATTAATATCCTCTAGGAAACAGGAAAATATATTATAACCACAAAATAAGAAACAAAGGCAATTTAAAAAGAGATATTGAGAGCCAGGTGTGGTGGTGCACGCCTGTAATCCTAGCACTCCAGAGGCTGAGGCAGGTGCGAGTTTGAGACAGCTTGGGCTACGAAAGTGAGCTCAAGGCCAGCCTGAACTGCATAGTGAGACCTTGTCTCAAAAAAAAAAAAAAAAAAAAAAAAAAGAGATATTGAGTGGACAAAGATGGATTCTTAGTATTTAACAATGTAATAGCAGAAATGAAACTCATGTAGTCTTGAAATAAAGCAAATATAAAAGGTGGTAAAACAGAAGGGATCAGATATTAGTAAACAAATTTATAGGCAGAAAGATGCAAGACATTCAGTATCCGAACAATAAAACTTTCCAAAGAAGAAAATAGAAAAAATTGAGAAGAAAGTCATTGTCCAAATGATTCAAGAAAGAGAAAAGTAGGCTGCACATAGGAACGTTATCCGAAAGTTTAGGGACTTCTCAATAGCAAAACTGGATTCTAGAAACAATAGAACAAATGTCATCAAATTCTAAGGTGAAATTGTTGTCAACCTAGAAGTGGATGTCCACTCAAAGTATCAGTGGATGGAAGGAATGAATAATAGCATCATCAGTCACACAAATACTAGACATGTTCCATGGATCTATGGGCACAGGCCAAGACAGGTGGGGTACAAGACACAGAGCACTGAGAGAAAACACATTCTCAGAAGAACAAACAAATGGATAGGCTGGCAAGACAGTGGAATGCCTGTTCAGAGATTAGAACCAACTGGAAAGTCCTAGGACACACTTCTTCTGGAAGATGAGATGCATACAGTAGTCCTAGGTACTGAGTATCTTGACAGGCTTAGACAAGTGTGAAAGATAGGTAATTAATACTAGTTAAAAATATAGAGAGACATTTAAAAAATGAAAGAAAAGCAATTATTAATTATAGGAAAAGTAAAAAAAAATCTGTACAGAAGAGAACAATGATTATAGCTATTATCTGTCTCATCTATGAATAGCATTTACATGGTAATAGTATCATAAATTTCAAATATTGGTCCACCTAAAATTATAACTATATTGGGAAGATGAAAAATGGAAACGCACATGGTTAAGTGGGTTATATAAAAGAAAGAGACTAAAATATTAAATATTTTAGAAAGCAGTCAATATACTGCTTTATACTGGAAGAGAAAAAAACATAACTAAGTAGCAGAACACAAAAATGTCACTTAGATACCTAGAGATCAATTTCATGTATTAGTGAAAAAGACATGAAAGTAATTACCTCATGAAAGGGGAAACGGGGTTGAGGAAGATAAGAAACTACTATCTTTTTGTAATAAAACTTGTAGAATTATTTAGTTACTAACTTTAAACATGTGTGTCTATCTGATTAAAAAATAATAAAAACAATAAAAAGAGAATTAGTTAAATAATTAAAATTATGCTCATATCCCAGGCAGCTGCCAGTTAGCAATTAGAACTGGCAAACAAAGAAAAGCTATCCTTACTTGGGCAACATGAAAACTACAAGAGTAGGAAAATCATTTTTATGAGAGTCATTATAGCCTTGCTTATTAAAAAAAAATCCCATTATGTTGTCAAGTAATGCCTATTACAACAAGATCTGTAGCACATGAGCTTTGGCATAGTCTGATCCTCTCATTTGGGACATCAAGGGGCAGGACAGATCAAGAGGCAGAGACTGTGGTTCCAGTTAAGAATGAAGAGATTTGGGGTTGAGACTTGTGAGGGGTTAACTGTGGGGTAATCAGCTAATGTGAGTCCTGGAGATCTGGGCAGTGGATTCCAAAGGCTGGTGAGAGACAGAAAGAGGGGAGCTATGGTTTGGATATGGTTTAATGTTTCCCTCAAGGGTACATGTGTTGGAGGCTTGCTCCTCAGTGTGGTGGTATTAAGAGGCAGTGGAACCTTTGGAAGGTTGTGCTGAGTGGGAGGTGCTTGGGTTATTGAGGGCATCCACCCAGAAGGGATTTTTTTCTTTTATTTTAAAAATGTATTTAGTACAGGGTCTACAGGGGCTCACTATATAGATAGGACTTGCAGTGATTCTTCTGTTTTCAACCTCTCAAGCGCTGGGATTGTAGGTGTGAGCCATCATGCCCAATCTCAACCACCATCTCAGTGTGTTCTGAAGGCAGGGGCAGCACCACACACTTGGGATTGAACTCTGGTCCCTGTGCCCGCTTAAGCAGGTCAGGCATGTTAGTCCACTGATCTATTTGGCTGGACCTTCAGAAGGGATGAAGGTAATCATTTTGTGACCCCAGTTGGTCCCTGGCCTCTCTTTCTTACCATGTGACCTGTCTCTTGAACATGGCTCTGCATCTGTCATGATATGATGTATCGGGGGTCTCTCACTAGAGCTCCCGCTGTGCTGTCTGGACCTTTAGCCTCCAAAGCTGAGTTAAACTTTTCATTTTATGTTGCCTAGATTCATGTAGTGTTTTGTTATAGTATTAAAAAAATGGAGCAATATAATGAGTATGTGAAAGCAGACCTCAATTCTGATCTTCAAGGGAAGAGATTTGGATGTTGTAGACTATTACATTCATAGATATTTAGAGCCCAAAGTGGGTAGAAGTACCCTGACATCTTCACCCTCTGTGCTTCATTTCTTTGACTATTACAACTGCAATCCTTCACCTTTTCTGTGTCTAGAAGCCTTGATTCAGGGTCTGAACCCAATGCTATGTCAGCCATTCCCTAAGTTGGCATCATTATTTTCTCTGGTCATTCTCTGATATAAGCAGGATAATTGGATCCTTGTTTTGTACCTCAATTTTTGCTGTGAATGAATGTCTCATCTGAACCCCAGTATTTCCTGGCTATTCTGATTTCTGATCTTCCGAACATCAACCACACTATAAATGTCAAAGTCAATGTATTGTCACAGATTTCCTTTTTTCCCTCTTTGTAGTATATGACTTGTATCTCACCTTTACTTTCCACATATAGAGTAAAAATTGAACCTCATGCCAAGCCTTGTTTCCAGGTCACTCCTGTCAGTTCTTTAGTCCACAAAACCCAAGTCTTGACTTTATGCTCAGGTTTGAAATTTATTGAACAGTTACAATCACAATCATAATCTTCCAAATGTTATGCTTCATGTGGTTTGCATGACTTACCTCATTCAAATCTTAAAATAATTCCAAGATATGATTAATAGCACTATTTGATATAGAAAAAGAAACTGCAGTTTGAAGGTACAAAAGGATCTATGTGTGATGAGAGTATAAAGATGGAACAGGAGCTGAAACCAGGTCATCCGATCCTTGCTGTGATTATAAGCCTGACTGCCTCCCAGTCTTCGTTCGAATGTCATTATCTGCTGAGGAACACTTTCTCTAGTTTCAAATGTTGGAATCTGCTTCTTCCTGAGGTGGAGATAGATGTCATGAGATTATTGGCTCCCATGGAGCTTCCAGGTGGTTCTCAGTTCCATATCATGACCTAATGCTAGGATGGTAGTTTTCAAAATATGCCCCCTGCCCCTTCCCCCAACCAGCAGTATCAATGGAACGGGTCAGCAATACATTTCAAACCTTACTTCAGGCCAACTGAATCAAAAACTCTTGGAGTAGGACCCAGAGACCTGTGTTTTAACACACACTCCAGGTGACTTTGATGTACAATACAATTTGGGAACCTTGCTCTGGGTCATGGTCAGAGGTTTTCTCATAGAGTCAGGTCTTCACTTAGCTCCCATTGACTGTGAGTACCTCAATTATGCTAAGAAAAAAAGAGGGTAAAGAAGACACATTTCTATCTTGAGTTACTATCCAACTACTGGGATCCCCCACAGTTGCTATCTTGGGAACATAGAATGGAAGATTATGGTGTGAGAAGTTTCTGTCCAGCATCTGACTCTGCCAGGTAACCATAAAGACACTAATTGAATGCCTGTAATGAAGGTAAGTTGGAAAATAGAGATTTATGGAAGACAGATCGTGGGTCAAGACAGACAGGAAGGAGTTGAAAGTTAATGCTCATAAAATCTGAAGAAAGCTAGATTTTCCCATTAATATTTTGGTGTTAAATGCCTCAGGTCTTTGTCTACATGTAGTTACAACTTTATTTCACCTATAGCTGCTTCAGGTGTCTTGTGGTAAAATAATAGTAGTCACACTTCTTTATAGAGAGTATGTATGAGGAAATGGATTAGAGCTGAAAGCTGCAATTTGTCTTTTATTTATAAAAGCACAGGTCAGTTGTTAAATTTAACTTTTCCATTTGCATAGTTCCATGATCCAAATATAAGAATAACAACTGCCTCCTCCCATCTTCTAGGTGTTGAGCCATAGCCAGTTCCTATTGTTTGTCACATGATTTTTTGCTTTGTCTTGGGGGTGTTTGGTTCCTTGCTGCACCTTGTGGGGCCACAGCCGTGGAGGTCCTGGGCTGAGTGGAAAGTCAGTGCCATACAAGCCTCTGGAGCACAAGCTTGCTGAGGCTGCCTGGGCACCTCTCCGAGCAGGGCATCCATGATTGATGGTGCGAGAGAGTAAATAAATTTCAGTAAGTACACAGGAGAGTGGACCGTGACAGTAAGTGTTTACTATGTACAATCAATGGACATTATTTTAGAGGAGATTAAAATTTCCTGGACTTAATCCTCCTGCTCGAGCAGCGTTGGTGGCATTGGATGACTTACTGTTTCCTCCAGGGAGGCAGTGAGAGGAGCATCTGTGCCTTTTAAGTCAAAGGCACAGATTTGACTTAAGTGGTAGGGTTCTCACCTAGCATATGTGAAGCTCTAAGTTTCAATCCCCAGCACCATAAAGACAACAGTAACAAAATAAATAACCAAACAAAATGCATACACCACAAAACAGACAGCAAACCTAGAGAAAAAAGATAGCTGTCTGTTCGGTTTGAATATCAGATCTCTGATACGAGATATGTGTGTAGGATGGGAGGTGGGAGGAGATGGATCTGCACAGAATACAGCCGGAGACTGGAGAGGATACAGGTCTGTTCTTTCTGCTAGTGTTCTTGGGCACTATTATCACTTCATTTTATAATGTACATAATAGAATTGGATCTTTGGTAAGGGTTGGCTTTGGACCTCACTCTGGGGTGCCCTTTGTGCTAATAGCGAGCCACAGATGGAATACAATATTTTGGTTGAGACTGAAAATCTAGATTTTTCTCCTCAACTTTAAGGTTTTTGTGTCTCAGAAACCACAAAATCTCTCACTCAAACTTTAAAAGTCTTCCCTCTAAAAAGTCAAAGCTTAAATTTAGCTTTGAAAGATTTGCTCTAGAAAAATAACAAAACAAAACTATTATATATCTGGCCATTGCTCAGGGGACAAAAACTGAGATGAAGATTTTTCTGAAAATAGGTATCTAAATTTTATCAGTGAAAATTAATAATAAAGCTTTCAGATATCTTTATTTCTGCATGAGAAAACTTTTCTCTATATAGATTTGAACTGCTCTGTGCCTTTTATCCAGGGTTAGTAACCTATGTCCCGTTTTATGAAGTTTTATTAGAACACTGCTGTGACAGTGAAGTGATTCTACCAACTTGAGAAAAAAATGCCCAGCTGGATTGGATCACCATAGCCCTGAGTGTGGAAGACCCACACTAGGGAGGTTGTCATCTGAAGAATCTAAAAGGGAGATGAAGAAGGAAGGATAGCTTCTGTGTCCTTGGAGGAGCTCTGGTCTCTGCCTTCATCTTGGACATGGTCTCCTGGCCACCAGAACAGACCTTCCAGTATTCTCATGCAGACCTTTCATCCTCTTGATATGGACCTGCATGGGACATTGTGGTGAGCAGCAGGCCTTTGACAGGATCCTTTGGCTCCCCAGTGGGCAGCAGATCCTCTGAACTCTTCCACACCTCACTCTGTGGGCAGCCACTGTGAGCCAGTCTGTAAATTCTTATATAATCATATATCTTGTATTAAATCTGTTTCTCTAGCAAGTACTAGCTGATGCAATAGGCATCTTCATGAATGTCTGTATTATCCATGGTTATTTTCCCACTATAACAGCAAGTAGTTGTTACAGAGACTACATGACCCTTAATGTCTAATATGTGTACTATGTGGCCTTCACAGAGAAGTTTGTTGGTCTCCACCTTTGGGCCTAGGTTCTCTTTTGAAACAGTTGCTCCTAGACTTTGGAACCAGAGATCGCAAAATGACAGGAAATATATGGAGATCTGAACGTTAGCCCAGACTTTTGAAGAGACTGAACATGATGACAATTTAGCTTGGCTTTAGTTACTTTGACTGCTCTGTCAATGTTCTGTACACATTGCTATTCTAGGCTGAATAACCTGGCTTTGGTAGCTGAACAATTATTTTCTGATGCGATTATCTTGTGAGAACCATAGGATCAGATTTCACACCAAGACATGTGGGTAAGTGGATGTCGGGTTTTCTTTAAAGGGTCTGGATATGGTGCCTGTCATTCATCCCAAGAAGAAGACAGTTCTGGGATAGAAAAAAAATGGGAACCACTGTTATGTATGCCTTCTGATGTCTGTGGCTTCCTCAGAAATCCTGAGCCAGAAACTCCTAATTATCCCTGAATTTCTGACCCTCCAAACTCTATCAACTAATATTTGCCTGTTGTTTTAAATATATAGCCTTGATGGTAATTTGCTGTATTGCAAGGAATAACTTACACAAAAGCCTAGGTGCTCTGGGTGTCATACTACACACCATTGGGGACTTGATAGCTATTCTAGCATCATTTGCAAATGGTGAAAGGACTTGTGCTGATGTGATCACCTGGGCTAACTTAGAGCATGGTTATCCTTTCACCTAGATGTCCTCAAATCACATAGCTGAGAAGGGAGGGACAGCTTGAGATTTTTGTGCATGTAAATGTGTGTGTTGAACATGAGTACACGGGTATGGGAATCAGTGTCCTCTGTCTTCCACAGCCAACAGAGGGCCTCTTTGCTGTGCCCTCTGCCCACAGGGAGGCAAAGAGCCCTCTTCAGGTTTTAATTCTGTCTGGTTGATTCCCAGTGATACTCCTTTCTTTACAGATTCTATAGAAACTTCTGACTTTTCAGTTGTGTTTAGAGAATACTAAAATTGTGTTCTTTTTTTGTGCTGAGCCTTCTGGGTTGTGTGTACTGAAAGCATGTTTCCTTGCAGGTAGTAGGTGAGAACTGTGTGGGAAATGTGCTTCAGTCTGTGGGGATTCTGTAGAGGAGCTCCCTAACACTCAGAAATGTCAGCTGAGAAACTCTTCTGTCCTTCCTGGACCTGGCTGCTGATGTCAGGACCACAGAGTGAAGAAGTTGCAGAAGATGTAATGTGCTTGGGCCCCATGGGGTTTGAGATTTACTTAGGTATTAACAGGCATTTGTGTCCTATAACTTAGGAACTAAGTAATCTCTGTTGTAAGAACAAAAGCCCCAGCAACAATCCTAAATTGTGTGGTTCCTATTGTCTGCTAATTAACCAAAGGAAAAAAGAATTCTTAATACAGATGTGAAGGCTATTAGCTTCTCACAGCATGCATACTGAGAGGGCACAAGGGAGTCTGTGCAGGAGAGGTTCATTTTTCCCTGTGCCTGTCTTTCCTGCCTTTTTCTGGGTGAGAACTTAGCAGTTGAGTTCATATTTGAAACTTGTGTCTCTCTGTCTATTTTAATAGCTGACTATTTTTGCTAGGATTTCTATCATGATATGCTCTCTATAAGCCTGTGCTTTGCAATTTTACAATTTAAAAGTTACCTGATTTTTTTAAATCTTGAAACTATTATCTTGAATCAGAATATGGACTTTGTCACTGAGCTGTCCACTGGTCCCATTACCCATAATGCAGTGAGCTAGTCCGCCTTCTGGCTGTCAGGGGTGAAATTCCCAGCCTCAATCCAAATTCTAACAGTTTTTTTTTTTTGTCAGCATTGTGTTCCTCTTTAACAAGAGCTAGCAACAAAAAACACTGCACAACAGATTAAGGGCTAAATCAGCAGCAAAGCTTCATTTCCCGGTACTACCTGCAAGGCTCTGGTGGTCTTTTCAGATAACTTTTTGGAATTCATTATGTTATGAAGATTTAATTCTTGATGCTATATCCAAATCACTAATTCCAAAGGCTGGGCAGAAGCAGACTAGAAAGGCTTTTAAAGAGTTAGCCAGATCAAGACTTGTACCTTGAGGGAAATATAGTGAGATCGTTCAGGGTGAGAATCAAGTCCTAGGTCTACCTATTGCTTAGTGTCCTAAAATTGATAATCATTTGCCTACTTCACAACATTGTGAGTGTGAAATGAATTAATATATCTTGTTTCAAATGATGCCTGCCTTGATATAGTAATTACTATTATTCCTACTACTAATACTATTATCATCATCCTTATTGTTATTTGGTCTGTAATATTGGGACCAATAATGTCACTTATTTAAGCCCAAGTTTCTTTAAATATAAAACCGAAGTGGAGTTCTGGATATGTTGCTCAGTGGCAGAGAGCTTTCCTAGAATGTATGTGACGCCTTGGGTTTGATCTCTAGCACCACACAAACCAAACCAAACCAAATCAAACCAAACCAAACCAAAAACCCCAAACCAATGGACAAACAGCAATAGAAACTAAGGTGGCAGTGATATTATATAAGTTTGGGGATTGGAATTAATATATATAACACTTGTAGCTCAATTTCTGGTATACAGTGGAAGCTCTTTTCAGGGTATCTATTTTAATATGTGATTACATGTTTGGGACCTTGGCAGACTTAAATGAATGAAGTGTAGCCAGATTGTGGTGGCACCAAAACTATTCTAGTTCAGGGATACGCACATGGTTCGGGGAACTGAGATTGCCTCTAAGGTGGTATCGCTGCTCTACAGTGAGGTCCTTCCCTGGGCCTCACCCTCCTTCCCCCGATTCCCAGCCAAGTTTGGTTTCTAGCAGGGTCTCTTCTTGTAACAAGTAAGTCTAGCTCAGACAGCTGCCGGTTAATCTTTATAATCATTGAAGGAAGGAATAAAATTGAAAACTTCTTTTTAACCAGTTTTCCAGCTGTGCCCTTTGGGAACTTTGGGACCCTGTGAGAAGTCCTGATGATTTCTGCTAAGATCTTGTGACTGGCTGAATTACTCTCAGAGCCAACCTGCCAGTGCCTATTAACATTTATAATGAGCCACATTATTATAACGTGATAATTACTCCATTAGCTCATGTTGCTGCTATTCATAAAAGCCTGTCCTTGTCACTTCTAGACCTCTGGTTTCCCGCTCTGACCTCTCCCTCCATGTATATTAAACACATTTCTCATTATTCCACTGAACTTTGCCTGTTAGGCCTCTGAATGACTCGGGAAATCTCTTGCAGTCTCCAAAGCTTGGTATTTTGTCCATTCCATGCTGACTCACTCTCCTTTTGTGTTCCATATGGTTGTGTACCAAGCAGAGCATATGCCTCTCTCTTCCCCTTGATTACCTTTTGCATTTCTTCACTCCTCTGCTTTGCCCTCTATTTGATTTACTTCTGGAGTATTTATTGCTGGGGTGATGTGCATAATGAATACCCCTGGGCATTCATTAAGTTAAGCTTTGAACAGTTTCTGTTTCCCTACTGTGTCCTTGGTGTCTGATGTGTTTGGTCATTTGCTTGCATACCTCACAGTTTGCCAGCATTTATGCTAGAAATCTGTACCTCTCCGTGCCAGGTTTTGATATATATGTTTTAAAAGCCTCATAGAATTTCTTAGTTCAAACTGGCATCTTACAGATGAGCTTTAGGATTTCCTTGTCTGTCCCATTGCTGCAGTTATCTATTGTTGAGTTACAAACCACACATTTAGTTTAAAACACAAGTATCTCTCATGATTCTTTGGATTGCCAAGTCCTCACTTGAGATTTCTCCTAGAGCTGCAAAGGTGCCACTGAGGTTGGCCCACAGATGTGGTTACACATGGCCTCTTCATGTGCTGATGTGGATGTCTCCAAGCCAGGTTCTGAGAAATTGTCTTCAAGAGTGAGCACTTGAGAGTGACAGACAAAAAGACCTCCTGTGCCTTAATCTTGTAAGTCATGAGGCAACACTGGTGCTGGAAGGGAGCAATGGCTGAGCAGTGTGTGTTTTGTGGGGACACTAATTACAAGAGTAGTTATTTTGTTTTTATATTGTTGCTTATTTTATAGTCAGAAAGGCTTTTTGATTTTTTTCCTTACAGTGATGTGAGCAGTAACTACTAGCATTGTCCCTACTAGCAAGTCCCAGCAATGACATTCACAATGACACCTGTAGCAACTGTCCCAGATGCTATGGTGTTTACTTGTTACTTTTTTTTTTTTTTTCTCAGTACTGGGGATTGAACTCAGGACCCTGCACTTGCCAGGCAAGCACTTATTCTACTGAGCTATTTCCCCGGCCCCTTTCCTTGTTACTTTTAAATTGGTAAGCGTCTGCCAATTTGAAGCATAAGAGACAGAGTCCTAGAGTGGACCATAAGAAATTTGAGTTCTAGTTCCAGCTTTTGGGCCTGACTCTGAATGAGTCTTTTGGATTTTGTTTTTTTTTCTGAAGTCTCTAAACATGCCAAATTTTACAATACTAATAGACACCTTCAACTTGTGTAACTACTAAATCAAATATTCTTCAATCTCCTGAACTGACTAAACTCAAGTTTAAGACCTGATAGAACCAACCATGCACTTGTACACAAAAGATGATTAAGACAATAGTCCTAAAATTCTCCAACAGGTTTTTGAAACTATCAGGTAATTGGTAGAATTTATACCCTGACTAACTATATATATGGTTGTCTATCAACTAAGCAAATACACTGAGGATAGGAATGTATAATTCTAAAACCATGCTTGGAATATCTATCATTCTGGTATTCTAATTATCCACTGCTTCTAATGTCATATCAATTATTGCTATATAGCCAATATTTTGGCTCTAGCTCTTCAAGGTCAGTGAGAACACAGGACAGAAAAGAACCTGTACTGTAACAGCTTATAACTCAGTGGAGTCCCAGATTTCCTGTTCAAGGAGATTATGAGGCCACAGAAGAAAGTGATCGATGATGTACAGTGTGCCTAAGGAGAGTCACCTCAAGAGAAAACATTCTCTCACGCTTCCATAGAGAACAAAATGGTCAAGCACTGGCCATGATTCATCTAGATGGCTGACACTCACAAAAGTTTTGCAAATCACAGTACATGGTACAGGGTAAGCCCCAAGGGGATTTGACTGACCTTGTCAGATACAAAAGTTGCATATATTTTGTAACATAGATCTTTATCTTGGTTTTAACCACCTAGTAGAAAAGTCTATCCACAAGATATAAAAAGTAAAGCCATATTAATATGCTGAGCTATAAAAGGCTCAAGTCAACAGCCCCCAATAATGCCAGATGAGCTGATAATCCATTACTGTTATGGACTATTGGACTAAATATATAGCTACTTTCTCTTTATGCAATGAAAAGAAAGATCTGTACTAATGATGTTTAGATAAGAAATCATGTCT